>LOEQ01003077.1:52356-106325 GCA_001685075.1 Bramus lutescens | reverse complement strand
ATTTATATTTAATTATATTAATTATTTTATACTTGCATTTTAAAACACACAATAAAAAAATAGTTCACAGGTAAAGAGTGCAGGGCCTAAGACAATCATTAACACATGCAGGTATTAATTATCAGAACTACTACACATAAACCATCAAGTGAGAAGACAGAAGAACTAGAAAATTATTAGAAATTCTTCTGTGCTGAAGTGCACAAGTGGTACAGTCTGGTGGTGAAGTTAGAGCTATATTTACAGTGCACAGCTCATAATGGTGGATGTTGTTCCAACATGAATTACACCCTAATGTTGGTCTATGCAATAACATTTTGAGATATGTAACTTTATCATTGTTTACTTATAGATGAGATACTAAAGGGTCAGGGAAGCTGACATGATTGGGCTACAATCAGCCAGTCAGAAGCAGATAAGGACTCATGCCCATTTTTCCTGCTATCTTAGGAAATGCTTAAAGTTAGAGCACCAGTAGGTTAGATTAATAGTAACTGAGCTGTCTGCCATTGTTTCCAGATTGTTCCGTTGTCGTCCTGCCATTCCCCAGATTCACCAATTCCTAATCTCACATATTCTAGGTAAGGTAAGTGTGTTAAATGAGGTTATGTTGGCAGCTGATATCTCTAAGTCTGAAAAAAGATGACCAACTTTCCCCCTAGGAAGAACGACGGGCTCTGAGAGCAGGTAGGATAGGACATGGGAAACTTTCATTAGTATTGTAATGATGAACAAATTAAAACCAAACTATCCCTTTAAATAGAATTATGTACCCCTTTAAGAACAAAAACAGCAAAGTTACTCACACAGGTTCTTGAGTTCAGAGGACATTGGCTTCTCATTTCTTTGAGTTCTTTATCCTAGTAAAAATTAAAATGTGCTCAAACTTAAACTTCCTTAGTAGAGGCATCACATTTATTGTGAGCTACTTGGATTTAAAGCCCAAAATACAGTTCGATTTCATCACCCTGAATGCTGCCATATGTTTTTTTCATAAGTTACTTAGTCTCTTTTATATACAATAAAGATCATATGTATGATACAATGACCACTGTAAGGCCAAAATATAATAAGAAAGATTGATGCTGCTTGTAAAACCATGCTGTGCTGCTAGAAACAAATTATTCTTTTTATAACTTTATGAATATGGTTATTGATTCTCTAAAATGCTTAACGTTTTCCCAAATAGTTCTGGAATTGGCACATTTAAGCAAAAGTTTTATTCTGTTTAACTCTACAATCTGAATGCAAATAGAAGTAATTAATTTAGTGTGTGTATATATGTGTGTGTTATGTATATGTGGTGTGTGTGTATGTGTGTTTATTTGTGTGTACCCCTATTCTGATGAAAATGTTCTGATCTGTCACTTTTGCCTCATTCCATGGAGCCACAGTTAGTTATTCAGTGAACCTGGAACTAGACTCACAGGTAGAAAGCCCCAGTGACCATCTTGTCTCCTGCCCCCACAGGACTGGAGTTAAGGTACACATGGTAGGTTTTTTATATGACTTCTGGGGCTTTGGATTCAGATATTCAAGCTTGCTTAGTATGGACTCTTACTGTCTATGACATCTCGCCAGCCCTAGAGAAATACTATTTTATAACATATTTATTTTTTCTTGAAAAATTTCACAGTTGCTTACTCTTGCTGTTTTGAATAGCTATGAGTCTCTACACTAATTATTGCCTATTCCAAATAGTAAGTTTTATGACCATGGCAGGAACAGAGCAAAACTATGGATATAAATTTAAGTATTTAGAAAGCAATTTGATAACATGATCATTTAGTGAAGCAACTATAACTAACATACAACAGAAACAGCAATAGGTTTCTCCTTAAGGCTTATGATTGCCCTTCCTCACCATAGTTTCTGACAATGTTTACAGTATCAGACATGTATTCTCTCCTGAGGATTAGACCTTAGATCCAACAAGGACAGAAGGTTATTCCTATAACCAGTTTTGCCCCTATTTCACCAATAGGTACATCTTTTTCTGGCAGATTGGTATTGAATCATATATGGCAATACCTGGGTAAGGGCATTGGGGTCTTTTCTCTCTTATCAGACTTCTTAGCACCTTCTAGCATTATGTAAACTAGTATAGAGGGAGGAAATTCTTGTAAATCTCAAGACTGTTTCTCTTTGTGCTGAAACCAAAGCATTTAGTGTTTTCAACAATGGAGTCTTATCATCTGGGATTATTTTTATTTATTTAATTTTTGGCTTTTTCTTTTTTCTTTTTATTTATTTTTATTATTTATTTATTATGTATACAATATTTTGTCCGTGTGTATGTCTGCAGGCCAGAAGAGGGCACCCGACCTCTTTACAGATGGTTGTGAGCCACCATGTGGTTGCCCGGAATTGAACTCGGGACCTCTGGAAGAGCAAGCAATGCTCTTAACCACTGAGCCATCTCTCCAGCCCCATCTGGGATTATTTTTAAAGCAATTTAACACACTTTATTTATTAAAATAAAAATAGAAATATTTAAAACTGGCTGCCTTATCCAAAGGCAGCAAGTCTTGGGTAAAAGTGTAGAAAATGCAACAAGATGGTTCTTTAATCTAGTAGTGTTTTAATGCAGGTGATTTTACCCTATAGGATACTTGACTATATCCAGAGATAGTTTTGATTTTTAATACTACATAACTAAATGGCATTTATATCTAGTGGTGAAGGCAGTAATGATGCATAACCTACAATGGCCAGTGTAACACCTACAACAAAGAAGTACTAGTCAAATATCCCAGCCACTGAGAAATTCTAGGCGACATGCACTTTTAGATTACATAGCTATCTCTATATCGTATCCCATCCCAAGACCGTAGTAACGACTACAGGTACCTGATTCGTTGTGCTTTCCTCCCTTTTCCATCTAACTTAAGGGCCTTATCTCCTTCATCCCAGAAGACTACTTATCCATTTATGTCTTAGGTCGAAATCTATGTTGGAACCACTGTGGCAGCTCATAAGACACCCTGGACTGCAGAGGCATTAATATGCTCCTGACAGCACTTGTAACTGTTCATCTCACCCACTACTGACAATGCTATCGCACAGATTTCAAAAAGCCTAGAAGTGGCCACCTGAGTCCCAAACAGCTGTCTAAGCATCGACGGAGGTGCTGTGGAAGCAGCGTTGTCCTTCGGAGCAGGTGTCTGACAGCACCTCTACTGCCCAGTGCACCCCACCTGAGGTTTGCATTGTCCTTCTTCTTCCCCAGATGCCCTGTACTTTTTCTCCCTCTCAAAGTGTGCCACCAGAATGGCCATCTTGTTCAGCTCTAAAGGTAACTCTGCAGTAATGTATTGCTGCTACTTCACTGGTGGATTTTTGTGTGACTCTGACTCTTCTCCCCCAATTACATCAATCATGATCATGCCAAGAATTTTAACTAGTGATAAGTTGGGCATGCCTGGAGCTTTCAAGCAAAACCCTATTGGCCTGCACGTGGTTTTATCTATAAGTCCCAAGGTGTGCTGCAGGTAGGCACTGTTTTGTGGGAGAGCATTTGTGGCTGCAGAGCAACGTGGAAGGAAACCACCCTAATTGCACCCTTTGTAGTTTAATAATGAAAACACACCGGCTTGCAAAAGAGAACCAAATACTTGGAACAAAGCGGTTTAGTATTAGGGAATTAAACAGACTATTATGTGCCTAATTGAAGTTAACAATAAACAAGTGCCTTTGTCTGCATATGGAAAATTTAATATTGTGATTCAATTTCTGTATCTCTCTGGGTTTTATATAATGTTCTAGAGGGGATCAGTCAGTGATGATTTTTCTTGTTCTTTCTGACAAAGCTGTTCTGCAAAACCTTCATTCAACTACTTGACCCAAAGGTAGTTCTCTGAATGTCAAAGAGATCTGAGGGGAAAGGATTAATGCTTTAATTGGATTAATGAGAAAGAGACATTTTGGCAACTGTATGTACTTCTAAAATTTACATTTAAAGGGTGTACTATGTAATCAGAATTCTAACAGGAAGTCAACATCATTCTTTCAGCAAAAAAAAATGACTTTTAAAAATTTGTTTGCTGAAGCTGAGAAGCCCTGATAGAAGATGAAAAGAGAGCAATAAATTCAGTGTCTGACTGAGAGGCTCAGCAAACATAGGATATCACTATACTAACAAATCTTAATGAAAGGCTAAATCTACCTGTGAACAGAGGGAATTGATTGGGAATAAATTTACTTCATAAAGACGAATATCAAGTGATCATACAGTACTGTTTTGTCAAGTTTGAAAAAGCTTTCTCATTAAAAAGAATTGAAGTCCCTTGTACTTTATCTTCTCTCTTACATTAGGGTTCTGGAAAGATTTGGTTACCAGTCGCGTGACCCATGTTAGCAACAAGGAGAAAGGTAGGAATAATTGAGACTCCTAGGTGAGCCGAGCTCACCTCTGTGCAAAAGCTGGAGGTTTGAGTGAAAATGGTCCCGTGAGCTTTCCTTCTTTGCTTTGTCCCCAAAGAATTAATTACGGCATCTGCCTTAGGGATGTCTTTGGGAAGGAAGAGTGTATCCTTTAGCCCTGTGTGGTCTCAGAAACATTTTTGTGGTTTAAATGGCACAGAGAAAGCTTTTGACTGCTCAATCTCAGGAAAATGTGTGCAGTGGTGTACAAAGCAGCTTTAAACAAATAATTTAGCATCTTCACTAGACTAAAGAGTAAATTCTCAATCCAAAGGTGAATGCTACATCATCTGGCTCCTCAGCTTATGTGTACTTCAAAATTCAAAATATCATGAAATTTAATGTCTTTTATTTGTTTTATAAATAGCATTATCTTTATTGTAGGGACTTGGAAGGAGTAAAGAAGGATAAAACTATGAATTTGCTGAGCCAGGTTTTAGAAAGTGCCAAGTGAGTTTTCTAACAGCCACCAGAAAATAGGCATATCCTAGCCCTCACTTCCACCCTGTTGGATGAAAGACTCAGACATGGAGGGCTTGCTTTCCAAATAATGAAATATAGCAATGAATTCAGTAGGATCTATGCAGATATTGCTTCCAGATTCACCAATTTGAAAGTCACTTCACTAGGAATATCAGGTCAAATGACCAATAGAGAGCCTAAAAGTGTTAAATTTGGGAGCCGAACCAAAATCAAACGGCAATCCTTTTCAAACCCACTGCTTGAGTTATTTTATGTCAAATATGTTTTTGTGTGTAATAATTTCCTCTTATAAAATAGAATGTTATCATGGAATGGTTAGTACTTTTTAGTCTCATCTTTGGTATGTTTTTGAATTCTAACCTAAATTTAAATTAACTTTCTCCCAGAAATCAACACGAAAAATTTAGGATTATAGTTAATGTACAGTTAAACTATAAAATAAATAAGACAGAGCATAGTAGAAAAGATTGTCATAAGTGGACTTAATCCTGATGTACTGAATATTTCAATATAAGTAAGATTAAAAATAGATCTAAGAATAAGGACTTATTTAAGGCAATTTGGAGAAGGAGAGGGAGAAGGTCAGAGGGAGAAGGTCAGAGGGAGAAGGTCAGAGGGAGAAGGGGAGTGAATGCCTTTTCCTGGGATCATCAACCTATCTCACAGGAGAGAAAACCTTAGTCAGTAGACTGAGAAACTGAGGAATCTTCTATTAAATCAGTCCCTTAATTTCTCTGATTTCTGTTACTCTGATCCTTTGCTTGAGGTGACATTGAATAAATGTTGCTGCCTAGGTAAGTCTGCATAGGGAGCAGATGTCGTGTTCCAGAAACTCCCCATTTTTCAGTTCCTGTGAAAATAATTTCTCTACAGCATCATTATCCTCTACTATATATACAGCATTAATCATAGGACGAAATGATGAAGCTAATGCCAGGCTTCTGATCTATGTGATACTTAAAATTTCCCACGAAATTAGTAAATTATCACTCAAGCTTCATAGATCACATTTTATGAGCCCAGCTGAGGTGACTCTATCTCTTGGAAGTATATCCACTTATTATTATGCTGGCAATATAAAATTTCTGTGCATACTATGCCGAAAAAATGGCTGTAACGTAGATCACATGATTACATCAGAGATTAGATGATGGAAAAATGAGATATAAAAGAGCATATTATACGCTGATTTCAGGAATATGGTTGGATAATTGCATGGGCAACATTCCACGGAATTTACTAAAACTTCTAAAACATTCACCAAATGTTGCTGCAACAAATTAGAGGAACATAAGGAAACATGATCTGGTCATGCAAATTAGTGGAACATAAGGACATCAATTAAAAATTCAGAGACCTAGAGATCATTCCCCAGTGTCTCAGAACTATTGGGGAGGATAAACACAAATGAGATCTCTCTATTAATGGAAATTTAGTAAGTGGCAGCATTTTCTACAGAGTCATTTTTAAGAAGATATAAATTTATTTCAGGATAGTTCTTAGAAAAGAATGCTTCTATCAACCTAAAAACTAGAAAAAGTAACAAGGGAAAATTGCAGTTGAGAATGATATGGGGTGGTAGCACATAAGAGAGCTAGAATAAGGAAGAGGTAAAATGAAAGGGACAAAATGATAATAGGCATTCCTTGAGAACCCACAGGCCAGCCAGGTAGACTAAATGCAGATCTTCCTCTTTCCCTCCACCAGAAACCAATAACACAAACAAAACAAAATACTAGGGTAATGGTGGCACAAAGCTTAAAGCTTGGGGGAGTAAACAACCAATAACTGCTCTGACTTAAAGCCCACTCCATGAGATACCACCCATACCTGACATGGCTTATTTTGATCAAGAACCTGAGACTAGATAGAACAGGGACTTAGGGCAAATCTGTTTAATACTGATTTTAAACAAGCAGTGATAAAATGACTATTAATGGTATTTTGCTGTACTCATAGATCACTTACTCACTCCACTATCATCAGAGAAGCTTCCTCCTGCATAGGTGAGAGTATTTGAAACACTCCACCCTAACTTTTATGTCTCTATCAAATCTGTGACAGTCCTAGAACTCTCTGTAGAGCAGGCTGACTTTGAACTCAAGGTTGCCTCTGCCTTTTGAGGGCTGGTATTAAGGGTGTGCTCCACCACTGCTTCCTGGTATATAAAAGTTATATTAATCATTGATAATCTCTATGTTTTTTGAAATGTGTATATGAAAGGCACAGTACTATTTTGAGTCATATATATATATATATAAACAATGCTATTTATACACACACGTGTGTGAAACACACACACATGCACATACACACATATTCTTTTATCTTTGGAATTTTCTGAGTTTTGTGTTAGTTCTTTTTTACAGAGAAGAGAGTGAAGACTTACGAGGGACATCAATCGACCTAAGCAGGATTTCTAATACATTGATCCTTTATTTTGATCTACTACTCCACTCAATAGCTTAAGAGCTTAATGTTACATTTTAGTACAAAATAAAGGAATAAAATACACAGAGAAATATACCAGTTATTTGTGTTTTGTGAGCATAAATCCATTTTTATGCAAGAAAGTTGACTTATAAGACAGACTGGCTAACTGGATTTTAAGCAATGGCTTGAAAGATAGAAGCTATGCAATTTAGCAGATAAAGGAGCAGAGTATTTTCTTTGTTTTGCAAAGTACAGGCAATTTATCAGAGTCTTTTCAAGGAAAAGCAAAATTTGGGGAATAAATTGCAGTAGATAATTTAAAGTGTTCTCTTTGTTTGTCCTTGAAACTTGAAAGCTATGCATAGAAGGTCATCAAGGAACATATGAATAAACAGTCAAGGAATATATATATATATATATACATATATATATGTATATATGTAAAAGTTGATTGTGCATTTTTTTTACTTCATCCTGTGGTGTTTTATAAGCTTTAATGCAGTTTAATATATTTTTCTGGGAGGATTCTGCTAAAGTAGGTAGGCTGTAGGTATCAGTCTCATCAAAAGATGAAGCCAGTGAAACTTAGAAAGATGATATCACCTAGACCTTCAGGGACAGACACAGGGGGCTCACAGATCAGTCCTGTATTACTGAACTATAACTTGAGATGATGAATCCACATTTTGTGTAGGAAAGCTGATCAGACTCAAATATGAAATCAGACAAAAATCATCATTTCTGAGAATACTAAGTATATAACTCAGAAGACTTGAAGAAAGGCGGATTATTCCTTAGTGACTAGAACTGGACACTGGATTCAGCTCCTAGTTGTTGCTCACTTTGGTTATGTTTCTGAAGACAACTTACTTTCTACACTAGAACACAGGTCTATAGACGGATTGATTTAGGACCCAGCAACACTCTACTTTTCTCCAGTCACCTTTAAGTTATAGTATTATTATATTGGCGAATTAAGAGGACTGGCTTACTGAATCACAACTACCACAGAATGGCCCTGAGAAAGTTCCATATACCCCTTAAGCCTTGGTTTCCTTTTAAGTAATACAAGTGTAAAACACTAACACTTGCATTGAGAATTGTTGGCCTGACAATAACAATAAATTTTAACATACCTCCATAAAAAGTATGTTACTTGCTAGCTCCTACCAGAACATTAGTATAGTTCACAGAACTCAGTGCTGTTTCCCTGTGGCATATCAGAGTGGCACTGGCTTCTAGGAGCTCCAGGAGATATTGGTTCATAGATCCATCTTCAATGTACTTCAAGTTCAATGTTGCCAACACAAACTCGTTTTCCCCTTCTCTAATTACATGAGTAGCATCATGGTCTACCTGTTTGTGCAAATAAAGTGCCTCCAACAAAACATCCTTCCATTCCTTTGCTATCAATGGCTGGCTATCCATCTCTTAATGTCGCTGGAATTAATGTTCCCCGTCCTCCCCATTTACTACAGCACACTGCTAGTACGAACGGTAGCAGTGTTCCCTCAAGGATCATGTTGCAACTATTCTTACTTTCCTCTAAACTACTCTCCATGAGACCATGGTAAAAGTCTTTTTTTATGTAAAAGGTGAAAGCCTCATTCTTTTCCCCTTAAATCGCCCCTGATAGCCAACCAGATACATTTTAAGCTTTCATAGGCAAGTCTACAAACAGCTTTCCAGGTGTTTGCTGCCTTCACATCTTCAGTGTTATCTCTTTGTGTTCGTGTTTCTCCTGCACTACATTATTCTTTGCATGAGCCTTTGTTAGTTCACCCTGTTCCCAGTGTTCATCTCCCTGAACTCACCCTGCATCTCAAAGGCTAGCTCAAATATCTGATCGTCTTAGAAACCTGGTCCAGCTGTCCTCAGGATCCCCTTCTCTCAGATTCCTTCATAGTTAGATACAATGCAATGTCTACAGCTTACACCCTCTAGAAGACTGTGGATGACTGAAGAGGACAGATTCATTCCATTGTGGATCCAAATTAGTACTTGAGAAGTCCTGATGGTTGCCTTTAATTGCCAAAAACTTGACACAATCGAGACTTTCTCAAGTGTCTCCATGAAGAACTGTATAGATTAGGTTTGTCAGTGGGCATGGGTGTCAGGACTTGCTTTGCTTCTATTAATTGATATGAGAAGACTGACAGTTTGTTTCCTGTTGCTGTGATAAAATACTGATGAAAACCAATTTTGGGGTGGCTAGTTAGGTTACATGTTCCTAATCATTGAGAAATCATGATTTTTATTTATTTTCTATTTAAAGTAGATTCTTCTCTCATACAATACATCTTGCCTGCCGTTTACTCTCCCTCCATATACCTCCTACCTCCTGCCTCCCCCAGATCTTCTCTTCCTCTGTTTCCTCTTAAAACAAGATACGATAACGACAAGGCAAAAGCCCTCATCTTGAGGCTGGACAAGGCAATTCAAAAGGAGGAAAAGAATCTTAAAAGAAGTCAGAGGTGGTCCCATTCCCACTGTTATGAGTTCCCTAAAAATACCAAGCTAACAGGTATTACATATGCGGATGACCTGGTCCAGACCCATGCAGGCCCCATCGTTGCTGCTTCAGTCTCTGTGAGTCCGTGTGAGTAGGCCAAGTTCTCCTGGTATCTGATATCCCCTCTGACTCCTACAGTCTTTCCTCACCTCTTCCTTGGGGTTCCTCAATCTCCTAGGAGAGGGACACAATGGAGACTTCTAATTTAGACCCTCTCTCCGCGTAATGTCTTAATATCTGGATGTGTGTCTACGCATCTACTCTCGTCTGCTGCTGGAGGACGCCTCTCTGATGATGACTGGACAACGCATTGATGCATAAGTATAACAGACTATCATCAGGAATCATTTCACTATTTTTTTGCCAGTTTTATTTGGTTCTACCCCAGGTCTCAGGGCTATCCATTCTCCCATTGCTGGTCAGCTGGGCAGTATAGGCGATGGGCTTCTTCTCATAGTATGGATCTCAAATGAAACCAAACATTCAAAGGCCACTCTCACAAATTCTGTGCTACCATTGCCTCAACACACCTTGCAGGCAGGACAGACTGTAGGTCAAGGATTTTGTGGCTAGGTTAGTGTCCGGGTTTTTCTTTTCATAGCCTGCAGAGTCTCTTTTTGCTAAAGAGACTAGAACAAGCACAGGGGTGAAGGCTTCATGCAGGCACCAGCTCTGCCTTTCTGCTTTCAATGAGCTGTATGGGTTTTGTCCTCAACAAGGATGCCCTGCTTTCAATTTTCAGAGAATGACCTTTTGTCCTAACATCAGTTTGGATGGTTTAGAGATATCTATGGGACCCCTTTGTCTGACAACGCAACTGAAAGCAACCCAGTTTTACCACTGGTTCTTTGTCTGACTACAAAAGACAGCTAGTTCAGACTCTGTATTCTCTATTTCTAGGAGTCCTCACTAGGATCACCCTCATAGACTACAGGAAGTTTCCATTGCATTAGATTTCAACCCTCTAGTACTCCCCAATTCAAGCTGTCTCTACCTGCACTCTCTTTCTCCATTACCCGCTCACCTGACCCCTCCTACTTCCATCCCCATCTGCTCCTAGTCCACCTATAAAATTTATTCTATTTCCCCTTCTCTACAGCCCTCTTCTTTACCTAATGTTTCTAGGTCTGTGGATTATAGCATGATTATCATTAACATAGTTACTGTCCACTTACAAATAAGTTCATAAAATACTTGTCTTTTAGAGTCTGGGTTACCTCACTCAGGATGATTTCATTTTTCTAGTTCCATCCATTTGCCTGAAAATTTCATGATGTTGTGTGTCTCCTTCCTCCTCATGAATGTTTGGTCACTGGTCCATAAGGGCAGAGGGAGTAGAAGCCGTGAGCAGGGTTCAGATGGCTGTGAATACGAGGGAAATAGCCAACTGGGGTCAGCTTCAGTGGACAGCTCAAATCTCGTCCAGACTACGGGGAATGTATAGGGTAGAGACAGTGGCTGGGGCATTACCTAACTTGCCTTTGGCAGCAATGTCCTACCGTACAGCTGGAGCACAATACCTAGTTATCATATGGACAGCAGTAGGGGAACACTTGCAGGGGAACTGTGTCTAAGGTCATGCATAAGTCAGGCATCCAGTCTTAGGGACAGCTTCCATATAAGGTCAGGCAGAGAGCACGAAGCTCTCCTGGGGGAAGGGAGTCCAACAACTGTGCTGAGCAAAGAGATCTGTCTGGCCATGGTGGACTGAAACCTTAAGCAGCAGAGCCATGCTATAGGTATCATTTTATAAACAGCTGAGAATTACTCCATTGTATAAATGTACATTTCCTCTATTTGTTCTTTGAGAGGCATTTAGGTTGTTTCCAATTTCTCACTATTACTAATAAAGCCACAATGAACATAGCTGAAAGTGTCTTTGTGATAGAATGAGGTATCCTTTGGGCATATGCCAAAGAGTGGTATATACGTCTTGATGTATGTAGATATCCAATTTTCTGGCAAACTGCCATATTGATTTCCACAGTCACTGTACACATTTTCACATCCACCAGTGTTGTAGGAGGAAGGCCACTTGTTTGTCCTGGCCACTTAGCCCCAAAATAATCACACAGAAACTGTATTAATTAAATCGCTGATTGACCCATTAGCTCTAGCTTCTTATTGGCTAACTTTTACATCTTAATTTAGCCCATTTCCATTAATCTATATCACCATGTGGCCGTGGCTTACCGGGTAAAGTACCAGCGTCTGTTTCTGGTGGGCTCTATGGCTTCTCCCTGACTCTGTCTCCTTTCTCCCAGCATGCCATTTAGTTTTCCCCACCTACCTAAGTTTTGCGCTATCAACAGACCAAGGCAGTTTCTTTATTCATTAATGGTAATCCCACCATACAAGGGGACAAAAGCATTGATGCATAAGTACATCACAGCAGAAATGGAAGAGTGTTTCCCTTGTTCCACATCCTTGCCAGCACGAGTCAATACTTTTGTTATTGATCTTAGCCATTCTCACAGTTGTAAGGTGTAATCTCAAAGTAGTTTTGATTTGCAGAGAAAATAGGTTTTTAAATTGAAATCTGTCCTCCTTGCTATTGTTACCATTAGGTTATTGTTTTGGCAATGGTGGCAAAATGTTGCTGAGAACTCTCACAGCTTCTCCCTTACTTGTTTGGTGAGTTGTTCTACCTTGTAGCAAGTCATAGTTTCCAGCTCTATGCACCAGCAGCATTCTCTTCTAGTTCCTCTGAATGCTCATTTTTCAGCTGTTCAGGTGGTCACAAGTACTCTAACAAGTACTCCCCTGAATACTTGAGGGATGCTCAGCAGATCAGAGGAGCTTTTTCTCTGGGCAGTTCCCTCCTCTCTATAATTGCTTTGGAGACTCCTATGTGTCTTGTCTGTAGCCCCACTTGCAATTCAACAAACCCTGTGTGATCCACCATGCTTTTTTCCTGGGCTCTCATCTGGATCGTGCCACAGATACTGTTCAGCTAGTAGTTGCATCAATTGTCATGTGAGTCCTTTCTCTCAGAGATCATTGCTTTTAATCCTGATGTCTAACATCTGGAGAGCTGTTTCATGTGTTTCTTTTAATCATCCAAGGAAAGAAGCAAAAGTATTCTGATTGATTCTACCATTGCTAAAAACACAAATTCCCCATAATGAAAACATTATTTTGTAGTACAAGGAGAGAGACAGTTATAACTATTCCATTAACAATTTCAGTGAGCTGATAGTGTTCTGTTCAGTAGAGGTGAATATTGTCTGGCTGGTTTCCAGAACTGCTACTTGAATACCCAATGAACAGCAGGTCTCCACTTTCTCTTGATTGTCAATTACCATTTGACCTCCTGCTTCATAGACTTTAACTCATATAATTTGGTTTCCTTGTATAAATGCCAACATGGAGTATTGTTCTTTGGTGATCGATTTTTTTTTTTATTGTGTGTGTAGGTCAGAGGGCAACCCTCAGGAGGAGATTTTCTCCTTCCGCTATGTGAGTTCCCAGGATGGAGCTCTGGGAATCACATGTGGTGGCAAGCATCTTTGTGCTCTGTGACACCTCACTGGGTGTGTGTATTTTTTTAATTAGAGTTAAATAAACAAATCAGAGATAGTATGACTCACACACATTTATTGTAGTGTAACAAAATATGCACTGAAAAATAAAATAAAATGAAAAATTAAAAGTGTATTCTAGATAAAATCAATGTAATCTAACCCATCTGAAAACAACTGCTTAAGGGTTCATTTTAAAGCTATTTTGCTTATATGTAAACATTATTTTATAATTTTTTCCCCATATAATATTATAATAATTAATCTTGGAATATAATGAGTATTTATATGTAATTCAGTAATTTCCTCAAGCCTGATATTTAATAATTCCAAGGTAGTGTTATTCTGGGGTATGCCAATATATTATATTCTCAAATTATGCATTTTTATGTGCCATAATTTATTGAGCCAATCACTTATTAGTCAGCAGCTACATTTTATTCAATTTTTTAATATTATAAATAGTGCTGTGGTGATCTCTCTGGTTGCTAAATAATTTTTGCTATTCATCATAATTTTCTACAGAAATTCCTAGGAGTGGAAGCCCTTACTGAAAGGATATAGATATCTGTTAAACTTTGCATGTCTCTGAAAAATATTCTGTAAGTGTGAAGTCAGAGCACTCTGTTGCCTTTTCTGTACATCTAGGATATATGCAGTGCTGTTTAAAGCTGCTTTAACCGATAACATTTTAATTTTTACTTTTAATTAATATTCCTGAACTTTGTATCAAGTCAACCTTTCATCTGCCTTACAGATGACAATTCTTTCATTTTTCCCAGACAGTTTGTATGTCAGAGTTTAGAAAGACAAAAACGCAGCAAGATATTACTAACTGTTAGTTTTCTTGACTCAAGATTTTAGGACTAAAAGTCATTTGCTTTGACAATTCTTCTTCCTCTTTCACTCTCGTTTAACTGGAGTTTTTGTGCCTCAAATGTCAGTCCTCTTTTTTCTTAAAATGAATATGGGTTTTATACCATAACCCCCTACAATACAGTCCATGACTCTGGAGACTGACAGAGAGCATNGCACTGTATCTAAGACAAAAAGACATCCTAACTACTGACATTGTTCTTGTATTTGCGTTCACACCTTCTGGAATGGAATGCGATGAAATAAGCATCAGTAGTTATGATAGTGTAAATAGAATTAAAGATTGATTCACATATGGTCCTTCTCAAAATACGGCACTAATAGCAGTCAAAGCAAAAACACAAAAAATAAGGTCAAAAAGTTGGTAGACGATTATTTAACTCTCTTTCACATTAACAAAAAGAGCATAGAAATGAAGGCATTTGTTCACTTTTTGCTACTTGTATTAGATTTCCTTCTTCTCTTTCTCCTTTATTCCTGCTATTTATAATGGTATTGGCTGGCCTTCTGCAACAAGCATGACAGACCCTTTCATATTTCTTCAATGGCTTGTTTGATCTTGATAACAATCTTAGTCTTCCACAAAAGTAGGTTGTAGATGTCTCCTACTGCTCTAGTTCATACTTGGTCATTCTCTAACAACTACTCATCAAACACCTAGTTTCCCTCATATCAGTACTCCTATTTTTGTGAAAATTAGAAACTCAAATAAAGGGCAGGAGTACATGAACACAGACTGTCACTGTCACTGGTTTCTATTGCTATGATAAGACCATCACCCAAAACAACTTCATTTGCCTTATATGTTCTGATCACAGTCCATTACTGAGAATAGTAGACAGCAGCTCAGACAGGGCAGTGTCCTAGAGGAAGGAACTGAAGCAGAGATGACAGAGGAGTGTTGCTTAATGGCTTCCCTTCTGTGGCTTGCTCCAACTGATTTTCAAATGTATATAAAACATATTTATATTTTTATACTTCCACTTGACCATGGAAAGCACCACGCACAGTTGGCTTGGCCTTCCTACATCAATCATTAATCAAGAAATTGCCCTACAGACTTGCCTACTGGCCAATCTGATGGAGACATTTTCTCTATTGAGGTCCCTCTTCTCAGAAAATTCTGGATTGTGTCAAGTTGACAAAAGGCTAACCGGAGCACAGACATTATTCCTCATCAGCCTTCAAATTCAAGTCAGATATTATAGGACATTATAACATTATTTCCTTTTCAAACACTCCATAAAGGGTAAAATTAAAAAATGCTAGTCTTCTAAAAAAATCAAAAGAAAATGATATTTAACTTTCAAAGTTCTCAGAAAAACTATACAATGTCAAGTTACTAAATATTAAAAGAAGTCATTTGGATTATAAAATCGCATTGAGAAAATTTTTATATTTTTAGATTATTTTCCCTTTGAAATTTAGTCTATGATGATGGTTGATGTCCTTTGGCTTTTGTTGTTTATTTTTGATGCCATCTTTTAATGTTCTTCCTCTAAAGATCTCATGCCAATCGTTGTTCTTCCTGTTTTCTTACTATCTGTATACACTAACTGGTAAGAAAGCCCAGTGTGCCTTTTTAACAGACTTATTGAAGTTTCTCACCATGCATGTGAGAATATTCAATTTCCTATTCTCTAGCTATCATCTAAGACACATCAGTCTACATTCTTAGCTGCCTGAAGACAATTTAAACTCCCACTGTAAGACTGATCATCATTCCCCTCCAAAGGTTTCTTGGAATGCATGTGACTTTCTTAATCTCAATATCTGAACCACATTCTGAGTTTGAGGGATTCTACTGTTATTCTACAAAGTACACATAACAATTGGGTTTCTTTTTTCGTGTAATATAATTTTACCTGTTAAGCTACCCTGTCTCTTAAAGTACCATTAGAGGAGACCTGTAAGCTACCACTTAGTATTTGAAAAAGAAAATTTAAGGACAGCAAAGAAACCACAGCTAAAAGAGTTGCAAAGTCTTTACTTTAGGACCTATCTGAGTTTAGAACTAACATTTTATTTAAATCACTGTCATCCAGTAAGTGATGATTAGATATTCTGGACAAAAGGAGCATTCAAATGGGCAACTAGAGGCTAAGTGACAGCACACACCTTGATTTTCAGATGTAGGGAAAGTAGGTTGGGATCCAGCTGGAAATTTCTTCCCTGTCTGCTCTAATTCAAGCAGCCTCTCAGAGCTGAGTAGGCTGCCAGGGGAGAGAGGACATCATTGCTTTTGTTCAACAATGACATGATTTTGCATTGGACAACCTTAACAATAAAGAGATTTGTTTTTGTTAATGATAAGGCCAAGAGTCAAGCCCTAAAACTTGAATATCAGCAAACAAATCCAGTATTTGCATCTTGGTTTATTTTTAAAGCAATGCCCTTTCTTTTCTTATTGCTGAAACTGTAATGATTAAAAATTCGTTATCACCTGTAGCTGTAATAAAAGACAAATCAGTTCAAGAAATGCCTTTTACTTCTGCTTTATGTTTCTTTCTTCCTTTCTTATTTGTAATGTAAGAGACATGAGTTCTTGATCTCAACTTCTGTGTTAATCACAACTTCTTTGTTGGAGTATAAACAAAAGTGGCATTAAGCAAATGAACAAAAAATGTTTTCTAGGAACTCAGTTGTATTATCACACATTTTGTTTTGAAAATATACATATATGCATACAGTAACAGTGAAAATGGAAAGGAAAGAGACCATGAATTTGAAGGAGAGCAAAGATGGGATTGTGGGAGGGTTTGAAGGAAGGGAAGGGAGAAATGTAATCGTACTATATTCCCAAGCAATAATTAATTCTATTTGAAAACTACCTATATTAAGTAAAAGATTTTAAAAGGTCATTTGGTTGACCACTTTTTCCTTTATTTCATCTGTATGTGTATGTGTGGTTTGTATGTATGTGTATTTTCATGTAGGTGGGCACAGTGTGTATGTAGATGCAGGTGCCCATATGCATCTGTGTATGGACCTGCGACTGGCATCAGGAGTCTTCCTTAATCAATGTCCACCTTACTCTCTGAGACCGGGTCTTATCTGAATAGCCATCATGGTACCGGGAGCCCTGTTTTTGTTTTCAAGTGCTGTAATCAGAGTCTAGTTGCCATGTCTACCTACCATTTTTTTAAGTCCTTACTTTCCATCATTGTAAGAATCCAATTCATATTACTATAAAATTTGAAAATAATTGCATGTTCCATTTAATAAGAGTATATTTATACTTTTATAGTTTAACAATGGACAATCTCTCTCTTTCCTTATGGGGATAGGGTAAGCACAAAGTATGCATATTTTCCTCTGAAATCAATTTTATGTAACTCTGTTCTTTATTCAAAACACTAGATGACTTTGAGAAACACTAATTGTTAGTTTTGTTGTTGTTTGGTTGACAGCCATTGAATTTAAGGTCGATAAGATTGCAATATAGTAAAGAAGATATGAACAGTGCTTTTACAATTTTGGAAATGAAATATGTAAGGGTTAAAAAAGGGGCTTATAAAATTATGTGTAGATTATTCTGAGACTGCCTACTTACCATTTCTATACTGTTAAAAAAAAGCTGGAGAATGCTAAATAAAATAAAGGCAGCATCACTGGAATTAATAAAAGGAAAATACATTTTTTTTCATAGAAGATTCTGTAATTAACGTACAAGACTCTATGTGATTATAAATCATGGCAGTAAATTGCTAAGAATAACTCAAAATAAGACACACAGACTGGCATTTGAGCAGTCCCTGAATTAAAGGAAAGATGATCTGTAATAAGATGACCAGTGGAGGTCAGGAATGAGGCTTCCTGCCTTCCTTTTTTGTATGTTATAATATTATGCAATTAGGGCCCCAGTCCTTTTTTGAAGCTCAAGCTATTATGAAGATGAAAAACCACAGAAAGACATTTGTCAATTTTTAACATGCACATAAAAGAAACCATTAGTTTTAAGAAAATTACCAACAGAAGAGATTTTCCAATCCAGCAAGATAATACAGAAATGCACTTTCAGGCTTAGAATTATTTTCCCCTACTGAGCAGCATATGTGTGAAAGGGGCCATGCATACTGTAAAGCGGCACAGTATCAGAGATGACACTGTCTCTTCTTTAATGTTTATCAGGCTTTGGTAGCTGTCATCTTGATGAATGACAAGAGGGGTTATAATTGAAAGTCTACAAGTTAAAGAACATGTGGCTTTTACCTCCAACAGAAGTTAATTTGGCAGAGTGTGTGGTTATTATTAAAATGAGAGATCTTGTCACTAGGTCTTTATATTTATCATCTGATGCCAGATTTGGTATTTAGTTTATGCATTTTGTGTGCACATGCAAGTGTACACAGGTGTATGTATAGAAACTCCCATGTATCAAATTTTGTGGCTCATTTTGTAAATACAGTACTCAATAAGTTATAAGACTTCATTCCTTACTCTCAGAAGCACAAATAGAAAAAAAAGAGGATGTGATGGTTTCAATGAAATATTCCCCAATGATTCAGGTACTTGAACACTTGGTTCCAAGTCAGTTTCACAGTTTGGTGAAGTTTAGGAGATGTGGCCTTGCTGTAGGACATTCATCAGTAGGGACTAGCTTTGAGACTATGTCACCTTTGCCTACTTACAATGTGCTTTCCCTACTGTGTGCTCTATGTGCTTGCAATTGGGATGTGATCTCTAAGCTGAACTTCTGCCATCATGCCTGCCTGTTGCCATGCCTTCTCGCATAATGGACTCCTTACCCTCTGGAATCACAGTCAAAATAAACTACTTTTCCGTGAGTTGCCTTCATCACAGTATTTCAACGCAGCAACAGAAATCTAACAAATATAGAGAGAAAAGTAAAACATATACTGGAAGAAACAATAAATTCATATAACTCTTTGTATTTCTCCATGTTCTTTATGTAAAACATTTTAAAAATGTGAAAGCTAATCTCTACGGCAAAAGATATTACAACATGATCAGTGTTACCTATGATAAAAAAGCGTGTATGCTCCATCTATATTGCCAAAGATTGGTGCAAAGACTACATAATCACTATAAATCAAATAAAAAATGATCCCAAAAAATGAACAATGAATATGACAGACAAACTCATAGGAAAGGAAATATAAAAGTCAATAAACACTGTAAAATGTCTAGCCACAGTAATAATCAAAATAATGTAAATTAAAATAAATGCATGCCATTTCATATTCATCTTATTGGCAGAAACTTAAAACAAACAAAATATCTTTCCCCAACTTCTAAAGCTTTTATTTGAGCATAAAGTTCTGTTCATTCTGTTGAGGGAAATGGCTTTCTTGGCTATTAATGGTCATTACATGATTTTGCTGTGTATTTTACACAATGCCCAATACAAGTGCCCACATACTCTATAAGTACTTAGTGCTGACTGACTGGGCCATTGAAGCAACAATGCCCACAGAAGCTGAGATCAACATTTCAGGCATATGTTGGTGCTTCTTGCTAGGATATTCATAGATGAGTGACTTCAAATTGTGAATTTATATCTCCTGGCAATGTGGAATCTGACTGACTGACAGACTATTACAACGACCCTTTCACATACAAAATATTACAAAGCAAGTTTCAGGAGCTTTGCAAGGTCCTACTGAAAATCTGCGAGAGCTAGACATCAGAGTGTGGTGACTCCAGACCATGCTGCAGCCCGGCCCTGAAAAGGACCTCATAGCATTGTGCTGATGACTGCTCAGGAAATCTCTGGGTGGGTTTCTCTAAGCCACACTTCAGTATATGCATATCATTATAAGTGTTTCAAGTAATTAATTTCCCATTTAACACACAAGCACCAGGAGAAAAAAAGGAACTAAAAACAAAACTCAAAACAAAACAAAATAACAAACAAACAACAAAACCCACATACCTTAATTATTCCTCTTTCCTGCCTTTCCAGTATGTGTTCTGTACCGACAGTCAACAGAATGATCTATTTTTAAAAGTGTTCAAGCTTTCCAAAACCATGTAGAAGGATTTATTCTTTTCAGTGGACTTTCCATATTGTAAAGATTCTAGAAGTTTTCCAAATAGCCAGTTTTCAACAGGGCATCAAATAGAGGCAGTTTATCAGGGCAGCTTATGTAGTAGTGAACATAATGCGCTTTGGGGAAGAACAGCCTGATGGTTAATTTAACCAAATAGCATATCTGTGGTTCAAAGATTTATTAAAGAAATGACTGAGATGTAGGGTTTCTGGAAAGCATAATTTTCTGTACATTAGGGGACACTGTAGGAAACAGCAGTAATGACAGTGTTAGGCAGTAACTAGCAGAGAGTAGACTGCCAATGAAAATCAAGGGAACATAGATAGTATTTATAAAAACTTGATGATAGCCATGATGCAGGTACAGAAACTGCCTTGAGATAATGAAGTGAGCAGATTATCAGGCATGAAATAATGAATGCCTTGTTCCCAATCAGCCTTTATAAACAAACAATGATGGATCCATCATCTAAGATTAGCAAAAGCATCAGAATGCATGGATGAGTTAATTAAAGTAGGCAGAGTATATAAAGGCAGCAAAATGAGCGCTCAACATAAGCTAATATGCTAACAAAATGATTTGAAATAAGAATCTTGAAGCAGAATTGCATATATTCAAAGCACATTATATAAATTCAAAACTAATTTTCAGCTAATAAATTAAAAGCAAGAATGTTGTTTCATGTATTACCATTGCAGATTTCAGATTTAAGTTCTAATGAAAATGCTGATTTTTGTAAGAAAAATGTGAACTTTGCTGAGCATCAACAATGATGTGTGGCACACTATAGTTTTTGGAGAGGTTTGCCTTATATTTTAGGGACCTTTCAAAGTAAGTACTCATCAGCTCCAACTTTTAGTTTCATGATACTACAGATAAACTATGAAGATTATATTGAAAAATAACAATATTATTAGGTCATTATGTGCTCCTTTTTATACAGAATATAGCTTATTTTTTGGGATATACCTTTATAATTCTAAATACTGAGAATATTAATGTTCAACACTCTCTATAACACTTTGCAATTATTATTTGTTTCAGTTTAGTTCCTTTTTTGGAACTGTATCTTTGACCCAAAGGCTCTAGAATACAATTCATATCTCCATTGTTACTAATATTTTGAAAGTTATATGAACTATGAAAGCATTTGTTGCTTTAGTATGTAGTTTTTGGTAAAACCTCATATTATACAAGTTTGGCACTAGATATGCTAAACTCTATTTCATATGGAGAATGATCTGTGGGAACTATCTTTTAAATGAGTGAGTCTGAGAAATATGTAGTGAGCAAAAGTGACAGAACAGATAGAATGCAGGCAAAGGAGAGTCAGTAGGGAATCAGGAAAGTGTCATCAATCTGTGTGCTTGTAACATCCCTCAGAAATGACTGGGGAAGCTCCGCTGCAGTTCCTGATCGAGAAATTCCAGGGACAGCAGAGCTTTCCCCCTATGGATAAGCATATGGCTTCCCATTCCTAGTGCAGGAACTTCTGTATCATGGGATAAACTATAGTTAACCTCTATTGGAAATGCTTTACTTTTCAGCTCTTGTTGAGGGTGCCATGTTTCTAATACCTTTAGCTGGTTGCTGTCTTTCTTTTTCCTGATAGCAAAGGCGAACAAAGGTCAAAGAATTTTGGAGGACCAGTAAAATAACAGTGCTGGAGTTCCTGTCAAGGTTCTCCCATCACTCCCAGAGTACACTTTCAACAAGCACAAACAGTAGATGGTCGGTTACTAATACCATTTATGTTACAGATTTCTACAAGGTTCCAGCATCGGGTCATGAGGTGTTCATAGAATTCTTCCATGCTGCATCTCGGAATAATTTGTAACTAGCCTGGAATAATACAGTCTTTCTCAATAAAGATGTTTTAATTTGAATCTTGTATTATTGACTACGGATAATCTTGAATATGCAATTACAAAGAAACTGGAAAGAGAAGAAAATAATTCAGAGTTAAAATGTGGTGAGTGTTCAGGTGCTTTTGAGTAGGGAACATATGGGGCATTTTTGTAACAGCCATTGTTATATGTAAGTTATCTGACATTTTCATGTATGGAAGCTTTCATTCTTGGTCCTTTCTGTGATGTTTGTTAATGTTTGGCACACTCTGTTTTGAACACCTCTAAACGGAGGAGACAGAGAAGTACCTTTGCTTCACAAGATGCCAGCAGCCTTTCAGTTAGTGTCTGTGAACTGCTCGTCCTTAATAGGAAGGACTCCTGCCTTTGAAGTTGGTGCGGGTGTTCAGGGGCTTGGAAAGGATGAAATCTAGTTCGGGAACTACATGATAAATGAACATCTAAAGGGGATGGCTTTTATTAAGTTGGTATACATGAAAGGAGATAGAGTGTCTATGCTTTGAAAGCATTGCATTTCAAAGGGATGAGGAACACATAGATAAGAAGACCCAAAGAGCACAGTTTACCTAGAGTCCTGGATACCACAGAGTCAGTTTCCACTTCCAATTCAGACGGTGACGGTTTTCTTCCCATGTCCTCTGCTCCTGTGAACAGTGGGAGCCTCTTTACTGCCTCTCTGAATCTCAGCTAGCATAGCCAACAGGTCTGAAATGCTGGCTCTCTCATTTTCGAAAGTGCATTCTTTATGTTTAATTTATTTACATATTATTTGTGTGTTAGTTACCAATGCTAGCATTTAGAGATGTTAACAGTTTTTCTCAGTTTAACAATATTTAAGATATCAGTCCTTCAGAGATGTTTTATTATCAAATGTAACAAACAATGACTCCCAATTTTTACTTCTGTGCTTTTTTTTCCTTCTCTCTCAGTTTTTTTAAAAAATAGTTTCTAGATATGGACCTTTGTTTTTATATCATTTCATTATATATGTTTCTTTCTAGTCTAGTGTTTTATCTGAAAAATCTGTCTTATATGAGAATGGCCATACCCCTTCCCCATGATTGTATACCTTTGGATATTTTGGTGAGTTATGCCCTTTTTGACTATGCCATGTTTTCAGGGATGCAGAAGATGTAAATGTATTTCATTTACCTTCACCAAAGGAGAACAGAGTGCAGATAGTCTTGGGTTGCTATAGTTTATTGGAAATATTGTAGATATTTTCTTTGCTTTGGGGACTTTTATACTATGTCAGAAGAGTCTGCGATTAGCTACTTTTGTTTTTCATAGTCTGATTTCCCCCTGTCAGAGTTTGATATTTTGTTTTACAGGTCAAAATTTGCTCAGATTATATAAGTTTCATTCTCCTAATTTTGTCTAAAAACATTTTCGTAGCAATATATTTACTCTCATATTTTATTCTATTATAATACAAGTAAAATAATTCTAAATAAAATATATATTAAAAAGTAAAATAAAATTAAAACAAAAATATAAAAATTAATAAAAATATAAGTAATTAGAAAATAAACATTTCTAGACATGTTTTACATGTTGTTAATGTCATATTTGCTTCTTCTCTCTATATACACACACCCATATGCATTATGCTAAAAAATTACAGAGGTTATATATGCATACATATGTGGAATCATATACATTTATAAGGGGTTGATCAAGCTATGGCTGCTTGCATTCATGTTCATTTCTTACACTTTCTTGGACACATTAGATTTAGGCAGTTGAAAGTTAAGCATCTTGGCATTTAAATCATCTATTTTTGGATATTCTTTGAGAAAAGGGCATATGCCCATGTAAATAGAATACTAAAAAAACACAGTTTATAAAATTAGTATTTATTAAACATGTACTACTTCATATTTCCCTTTTGACTTTTGCATCTTTCATAATCTTGTAAATTTAAATATTCTACTGCTATTCCTTTTGGTTATATATGTCTCTGCACACATGTCCAAAATGTCTTGTTTCCATTGTATTCAAGGTTACTCCTCTTTGACTCCAATGGACAATTTAATATACCATTCTTTTTTGTATTTGCACATTACCGAGATTTCCCAATTAATCTTAGTATTTGTTCTTGTTTACATCATTACTTATAATTTCTTGCTCCTTTACCCTCATATACATGCTTAATTACACTATGTTAGTAGAATTATAAGCTTCCCATGCCAGTGTTTAATAATTATTTTCATATGTATTTTTTCTATTCTAAATATACAAGATGCTGTTTTCTTTTATTTATGCTGTATCTATTGCTATAAAAATTGAAGAATCTATTTACATTCAACATTGAGCTTGTAGGCCTCTCTAGATCTTTGCATTTTATCTGTTTTCTTAACAGATGATTCTGTAGGGGATTTTTTTTTGTAGAAAACAGATCACAGTCTATGCTTTTATTCCATTTTTTGAAAACTGGAAATAATTTTTCAGCATTTTAGACTGCACTGAATTGAAAAAATGGCAATATATTGCCTAGTTCTCTGTCATTAAAACCTGGTATAAAAAAAAAACGAAAACAAGTCTCTCAAACCCTGCTGTTGAGCATCTTCCACCAGAATTTAGCTCAAGGTACTTTATCTCCCAGACATCAGTGCGTGTCAGGTCCTAGTGTCTATCCATATTGTGTCTTCCCGTATTCTGCTCCATTGCTTTCTGGTGATGTATAAAGAAGCAGAGAGGTAAGATTATTTTCTTAAATCCTTCATTTAGCGTTATAAAATTCAGTTTGACTGGATGCAACACACTCACCACTGCGCATGTGGTATCGAGCGACAGAAAAATGCAATACCCATGAAGCTGAGGATGGACATTTAGTTTCTGATTGGCAGCCACTGCTAGTCTCTGAATCTTAGAGAGAGAAGCAGATGGGAAGAAGTACCTTCCTTTCTTTCATTAGAAATACACGAGGAAAACTCCCATTGTGCATAAATTTCAATGACATTGCTAAGCAGACCATTTTCGTTTCTTTACTCACTTTAATATATGCTGGGTCTCTTTCTGCTGGGGGAAACTTGGGGAAGAGGTTCAACCAGAGCAGCTTTTGATTCAAGCAGTCTCACTACAAAGCTTGGGCAATCAGCATCTCCTTATAGACTCTTACCAAAGGAACTATTTTAGAGACATGTCATATCTCACAATAAAATTATGTCACAGTCTTTATTGCATTTTTTGTTTTTGTATATTTTAAACTTTGTCTGACAAAGTAGGTGTTATCATTCTCCGCCATAAAAAATCCACACCTGACATGTATATATTATTATAAATATAAGATTTTCGCCCCTTCTGTAAAGATACTCCAAATAAGATTTTATTTCTTATTATTTTTAAAGGATTTAATATATAAGTACTTTATTTACACACCATCTCTTATTCGTGTGTGTGTGTGTATGTGTGTGTGTGTGTGAACATGTACAATCTTATAAATATAATCTGCTGAGATCACTTACTTTTGCTCACCGATGTTTAGAGCTGACCACTTGGGACTGGCTGACCTGTTAGTGGGCTCATTTCTGGTTCTCCCTCTCTCAGCAGCCATGAATGGCCTATAGCTCTTCATTTAGTGATGAAGTCTTGTGAGAATCCCCCTATATATGTTAGCATGTTTCTTGGCATTGTCATTTAGGTCTTATATAGGTAACTGTGTTATTGAAATTTCCTGCATATATCTGCTGTCTTGTACAGAAGACACCATTTCCCAGTGGATGTCTCGTCCTGATCTTCTTGCTCTTCCTCTCATTCCATCCCTTAGTCCATGATGTTCCCTGAGCCTGAGAGGTCGTTCTGGTCATCGTTGTTCATAGGCAATACAGCTGATTAGGACCGCTGATTACTTTTCTCCCTTACAGATTGCTTGGCTTCTTCTGGGACTCTGAGAGCTAGTCCTAGGGGAAGAGGCTTCTAGATCAGTGCTCTATGGATTCCTCTGAGGCCTCTGTTATTATGTATTATATTTTTAGCATTAGGGTCTAAACTCCAATTTATGTTATGGGGGTTTCTTGGATTGCCCTGAGTAACCACTCAAAAGGAGGGTCATTATGTCTGGCAATGGGGTTTTGGTAACCTATTGCTCTTAGAAAAACATTGTTACCCCAAAGGGTTTATCTTCATTTAAAAATCTCTCTCTTCCCCCTTCTCTCTCTCACCTTCTCTGTACATACACACTTAGATGTATATAATTTCAAGTAACATAAAATAATATTGTTTTTCTAATGAATACAAATATTGAGTGTAATAAAATCATTATAAGAGGGGATAAAATTGAAGAAATTAGTACTACTACTAGTTTACTGGACATAGAAACATGAAGGAACTAATACTTATGTCAGACACTGAAAATTCCTGAAGAAACCTAAAGCCTGGACATAAGAATATTATAAACTACTTGTATACTTGTATGCAAACTGAATTGTAGCATTGACAACTAAACTTTCTTTTGAGACATCAATACTCTTTCAGTTTCTTTAAATATTATTTCTTGATAAAATTATTAGTCCAAATGTAATAAATTCATGAGTCTTCTCCTAAAACCCATTAGTAATAATCCTGGAGGACTGTCCAAATCTCAAGAGATTATTCTTCAATTGAGTTATTTAAATGAAAGGGAAATTGTGTGACATTTTACATAAAAGTTGATCCAATGAAATATCTGTGTAGAAAATGACTAATTTATTTTCTATCTCATGTCACACACACAAACATACACTTTCAAATAGGCAGAACATCAAAACAAAAGATAAAGCAACCAATAAAACTTTTAGTGGACTGTCTTAATCAACTTAAACCAGGTGTAATTTAATTTTACCCCCAAACAGCCACCACAAAGAGATAAATAGACCATCTAAACTATTTAAAATTAGACATTTGTCACAAATGACAACTTAAGGTACAGATGATGTGGAGCAAGGGGAGTACTCCTCCATTGCTGGTGAGAGTGCAAAGTTATACAGCCACTTTGGAAATTACTGTGGCGGTTTCTCAGAAAGTTGGGAGTCAATCTACTTAAAAATCTCAATACCTCTTCTTCCTTCAAGGTAGATTGACTCCCAAAACCCGGAGATACCTCTCTTGGGCATGTATCCAAAGGATGTTCAATAATACCACCAGGACACTTGTTCAACTATGTTCAAAGCAGCTTTATTTGTAATAGCCAAAACCTGGAAACAACCTAGATGCCCATCTGCTGAAAAATGGATAAAGAAAATGTGGTATATTTGCACAATGGAGTATTACTTCGCTGCTAAAAGTAATAACATCAGGAAATTTGAAGGCAAATGGATGGAATTAGAAAAAAAATCATCCTGAGTGATGTATATATCCAGACCCAGAAAAACAAACATGGTATGTACTCACTTATAAGTGTATATTAGCTGTTATAGGCTATACACACTACAATCCACAGACCCAGAGAGGCTTAGGTAACAAGGAGAGATGAAGGCAGGGACTCATGGATCTCCTGGGGAAAAGGAAATAGAGATTTCTCGATTGAACCGGGGGCAAGTGGGCATGGAAACTTGAGGGATCAGTTTGTGGATGGGTGGAGGGAATACATGCTGAGAGAGATGACTGGAAAAAGGGACTTTATGGAGTCAGGTAGAAGCCTGATGCAAGGCATAAGTTCCATGAATCTACAAAGATTGCCCCAGCTAAGACTTCCAGCAACAGTAGATGCAGAGCTTGAACTGCACATCCCCTGAGATTGGATTGGTGACTACCCCGGCTGTAATTAGAGAGCCTTCATCCAGTGACTGATGGAGACAGATGCAGAAACCCACAGCCAAACCCTGGGCCACCTGCTGAGGAGGGGGAGGAGGGTTTGCAGGGGCGTCTGGAGTATCACAGGAAAACCCATAGAAACCAATAGCCTGGTGAATGGGAACTCACAGAGTCTGATCCAATAAGCCCGCACAGAATCTACCTAGGCCCTTTGCATATATGTGATAGTTGTGTAGTTTGTTCTATTTGTGGGAATCCTGGCAATGGGAGCAGTGGCTTTCCCCGGTGCTTTGACTGGCTTTTGGAAACTGATTCATCACGCTGCATTGCCTTACCGAGTCTGAATACAGGAGGCCGTGCTTGGTCTTATAGCAGCTTGATATACCATGCTTTGCTGATGCTCATGGGAATCTGTCACTTTTCTGAGCGATTATGGAGGAGTGAATTGGGGGTAGAGAGGGAGAGGGGGAGGGAGTGAGAGGAGAGGTGGGAGGGCAGGCAGTGGTAGGGATGTAAAAACAAATTAGTTGAAAATCCAGATGTTTGTATTACACATTATCAAGGTAGACGACAATATATAAATGGACTCAGATATTTGCAATATATCCATCTGACAACTGGACATTATCTAGTATGTTTATTATGTGTGTGCATGCATGTGTATGTGTTCACATGTGGCCCTGTTAAAATGTTGTAGGTCACAAAGTAATGTTATTGATAACGAAAAGGAGCTTGTATAGAGGGAAGAGGAGTGGTAGGTTGATAAAAGAGGGATGGGCGTTTTAGTAATCAGAATGGACTGTATAAATCCCTAATATTGTCAATGACAATATTCAGTAAAACTTACTTAAAAACTCTTTTATGCTTCACCATTTATAATTTTTATTTTTGAAAATTTCAAGTACATAGTGATAATTTCAATCATTTCCATTTCTCTAACTCCCAATTTTTCTTTTTTATCCCCTACAAACCCTTTATTTTCATGCAAGAAGCCATCCTCCTGCTTCATGTCTTTTTCTGGCCTGTATATTTACTTAGGGTGGTTTGCATGTGCATAAAGGGTTGGAGCTTATTTAATGGAGCATTGGCAACTTACCATTGGCAACCTCACCCTTTCTCCCTCTCCAGCAATCAATAACTGCCAACAACAAAGGTCGTGTCCTGTCCAGATGACAACACGTCACAGCATTGCTCACGGTGCTGCGGCTCCTCCATTTATCCCAACCACTTCTCTGTGATGGTCTTTGAGCCTTTGGTGGGGGTGTGATATAGTTGTCTTGTTTGTGGCAGAACACTCAACAATCATTTTTCTCAGTAGTTTGACTAGTTATTAGTGTTTGCATTAATCATCACCCACTGCAAACAGACTATGATGAAGTCTGAGATCAGCACTAATCTATAGCCTCAGACACATCTATTTCAAAAGCAATATGGTAACGTCCATTTATGAGAGTAGCAGGTTTCTCAACAGGGCCTATGGCATTCCTCAGCTGTAGGCTTTATATCCGAATAGCTATTATGTATTATGTTTACAAATACTACACTAATTTTTTGAGGAACTCTTTGATAATGACTTTAGTATATTGTGGGAGACAAGAATGTATTTCATTCCTCTAAGCTGGGAAGGATAGAGGGAAAATGAAATCCTTATATACTTCTATGGGGAATGTTAGTCTAGACACTACAAAAATTGGGAGAATGTTCCTCAAGAACCAAAGCATTGGTTTACCCTATTGTTCACCAGTATCACTCTGGGGTCTTATGCCTGAAGGACTATATAAGTCAATGTGTTACAGAGATGAACACATTTATGCTTGTTGCTTCATTATTCAAAATACCTAAGTTTATGGGTATACTTATGTATTAATTGACAGAGAAATAGAGAAAATGCGAAATGAAATTCTTATTTTTATGAAAACGTGACTATAATTGGGAATTATCATATTTGCTACACTTAATTGCACAAATTCATCATTATAATTTTTCTACATTCATGGGCTCTAGATTTTATATAGGTGCATAAATCATAAACATATGTATATATGATATGAGAGTAGAACCAACAGCCTAGAGGAATGAATAAGGACTAATAAAAGTTATCAGAGGAGAAAAGGAGGAGGTGAGGTGGGTATTTGAAAAATATCAAAACACATGACATAATTTTATGAAAATACTATCTATGTAATGAATATGCCCCCAATAAAAACTAATATCTGATTCCTATAAACAAAAGTACTGATAAGTCATGCCCAAATTAGTGAAGATCATCAAAAAAACCTTAAAAATAATGCCCTCAATATCATCAGTCAGGGACACAAAAGTGTGACTCTACACTCTGATGCCAAAACACTCATGGTCAAAATGGCATGAAGAATGTAGGAAGGTGGGTAGATACAATCACATGGAAGTGTACTATTTGGCTATGTATCAAAACTAAATGCATACATTTTTTAGCTCAGTTTTCAAGCTCCTAAGTGTATATACTAATGAATTGCATACATAGCCATCAAAAGTCATAGATTGGAATGTTCATTAATTCTATGAATAAAAGCCTAAAAGTAGTAATTACCAAAAGAAAATTAGAAATTATGAAAAACCGGAGGCAAGTTTAAATGCATTTATGCATTTACAAACAAAATAGAGAGAAATGAGAATGAATGTGTATGGAAATATATATGCAAATTATATGGTTCATATTTCAAACACAATATAGGACAAAACTCCAAGAAATAAAGTAATTTATACTGTGTGGTCCCATTTGCCCCAACTTAATAAAAATGAGTGAAAATCAAAAGTTAGAATTTAGAATTCACAAAAGTACTTCTTATTTGGGAATGGGTATTAGTGACAGAACAGAATTCAGGTCAACTTCTGCATAGTATTTTGTATTTGGCACTGACAATATAGTTTTCACCATTTGGGACAATCCATCAGTGAATACATTTGTAATATGCTAATATTTTTCTTATACTTCAGTAAAAACTCTAAAAATTGAAACTTCACTCTGAATGTTGACTAACATCTAAAAAGCAGAAAGGCCAATAATAAATCCTTTGGGATGTTTCATATCTACTAATTATATTATGTGATATGGATTATCACATTTGGTAACGAGTTTAGAATATTATCAGTAAATCTGAAAGAGATAGTAAAATCCTGTATTTCAGACTAAAGGTTTTGAAGCAAGTAACTGATTTTTTTTGTCACTGTAAAGAGATATTAATTTAACAGACAGAGCTCAGAGTTGTCAGACCCAAGGGAATAATCTGATGACTTGGATCCTCTAAGAGCCCCAGGATGGTCAATAAGGTATAGGGTACTCCGGCATTCATTGTTGAAGCTCTATTCTAATTTTGTCCCAGCATTGTGTAGTGCCACTGAGGGATTGGCTCCTGAAAGTATCAGAGGTCTTTCCCGCGTTCATGACATACTGAATAGAGACAGGACGACATAAGCAGATAGTTGTACTTCCCTGCCATGCCATCTTAGCACTAAGAATATGGAAGCATGTCAGTTTGAGAATCTTTCCAGGAATTATTTTCATTATTAGGAAAATGTGTTATGGAAGATGGGTAGAGGTATTGACGTTGCTCACTTGTAGTTGTGTGACCTAGTGAGAACTGTCAGAACAACTAAGAGAAAGAACGAAACCACAATAAAAAGCAATCATGACCCAGGACTCTGCATTTGAGTACAGTTTAACCAGTAGTGTGGTCTTCATGCCTGCTAACATGTCTCAGGTCTGTGGGCCCATATTTCATACAAAATATTTACGGACAGGCTCTCTAACCATGCTGAATTTCCAAGGCAGTTGTAATTTTGCCGAACAAGCTAGCCACCTTACAAAGGCCAGGATGTATGGCTCCTTCTCCTTTGTTAAAATGTAGATCGCCTGGGGAGAGGTGTTGATTCCAAGGCTGGTGACTTAAGTTGTAGGTGTTTCTGTAGCCCCTTATTAATGAGTATACACCTTGGTTCACCTGGGGGAGATTAAAGGTGTTTTGTATAATAAACGCAGGTAGATCTGCAGGAATGCATGAAGCCTGAGATGCCCTTCTGAGATAGCTGTGTAAACTGTCTAGTTATTTCTCGCCCCTTCAGTACTGGTCCAGTTAGGGAAAAATAGTTTCTATGTTTGGGCAAATGGGCTCTGACACAGGTCATAATTTTCCAAGCTGATAAAACAAAAGGGTAATAATTTGATGATCATTAATTTTCCTCCCAACTTTGAGATTATGTATTTCTCATGGTGTCACTTGTTTTCTGCATAACACACACATTTCATCTTGATTTTCCAAAATTTGTGCCTTCCCCCTTACATTTCTTTAAATATATTTGAACTAACTACTTATTTTTGCTGAAACCTAAGCTTTAGCTAAATTCAAGTTTATCCATTTAATGTTAAAAGCAGGAAATAAAAATAGAAAATTAATAATCTTGTGACTAATTTAAGTAACTCTAAAGATCAGCAATTATCAAAAATAAAAGAGTGTGAGGAATACTTTATAAGACTGGTTAATTAACAAACTCTTGCTTGTACTTTAAAAGCTGAGTAGAAAATAGACATTTAAAAATTATCTCACAATTGCTACAATAAGAATATTTATACAAATGTCATTTCTGCTCCAGATAATGTCAAGAATATGTGAATCACCTCGACACACACCAGAATATGAATAGTAGAATAGTCAAACAAGAACTTATTATGTATGGACTACAAAAAATTATGTATGGCTAACATTTAGGCTAGTTTTGAAAATCATTTTGCTTTACAATAATTGTCTGGACATTTGGCTCAGAGGATTTTGAAGTTGTGTTAAATAGATTATTGAATTATCTGGTTGGCATTCCATATTATTCTCCGTTTATGATACGTGCACTTGACTGAGCGATTCAGTCTTGCGATATAATTTTAGAAATTTGTCAACCATACACATATGAAATAAAGGAACAGAAGCACTTGAGGAAAGTAAAAATGAAATGATTTAAATCTTTAACCTTTAAGGTTTGGAGAATTTGAAGAAACTGGTGGAAAAGTCAGTGGGGGTTATCAGATAGCGTAGGAGATGCTCAACAGAAGCATGTTGCGTGGAGAGTGCCACTGTTCCCTTTGACATTGGAAAATAAAAGCAGAATACTGCTAACAGAAAGCTTATAGAAATATAGTCCATAACTATATTTAAAATTATGAGACATTCATAAGGAAAACAAGACATGTAACTGGATAACACCACAAACATAAGTTTTAGAGTGGACTAATCGTTATAAAGCCATTTTTGTATGGGAGAACGTTTTGATTTCTTCTGTAATAGTGCTCAAAAGTATAAGGTTGTAGAACACCAAAAGAGATGAATCTAGTATTGAGAACACTTGCCAAAGAGCTTTCAATAGCATCTATTCTGCTGGGGAAGAACTAGTGACCAAGTTGAAAATTTGCACATCTCTAAAGAACAACTCCATATTGATAAACACTCATAAAGATAAGCTGGGGATGTTGGAACTGTAAACCAGAACCAGACATTACGTACAAGAACATGAAATTAAACATCTAGGCATTCATGAGAAAACACAGATCCAAATGAACAAGGATACTACACAGGAAGATTTCAAAGCACAATCATGAACTTGCCACACGAAGCGTGTTCTTATGGAATATATGGTGGTAGTATTAAATGGCTAGTTCAATTTTCTTAAATTAATTGGATAATTTCCAAAAAAGTCTTAAAAATGACTATGAACTTAATGAACTCTACTTACTAAGTTGATTGTTGTGTCCTTCTAGCTTATGAGTCAAATTAACTGAAGTAAATCCTGAGAACAGGTCATTGAGTATTGAGAATTTAAGACTTCAAATGTTCAAAGGTGGTGTTTGCGTTACATTTTCAGGTGAACCAATCAAAGCAGATTGTTGTCAGTAACCTCACTTGTGTCTATTGAAATCTTAGACATTTCAAATAAGAATTAGACAAACTTTATTATTCATTGTGTTTGATTCATCAACACATTGCTTTTTTAAGAGTTCTTTGATATTTAAGAAATCCTGTGTGTCTTTTGGATAAGACTTCCTAATCCCTTTTCCCTCAAGCCAGAATGTTATACCTCAGTAACTGTAAAGAAATATTGAAGGACAAAAATTTATTTTTGAACAGAGAACTAAGGACAGTCCGAAGGTTTGCCAGCATACATATCCCTTATCCACAAACCAAACAGAAGTCTGGGTTCAAATGCTTGACAACTGGTCAGTGTATTGGAAAATAATCACAAGCAGAGAGAGAAGCTAGCTAACTGTGTTGTAGGGGCTAGGGGCAAAACAGAATGAAAAATTCTGCTTCAAAAATAGGACTGATGACAGAAAAAAAAAATCTATGAAGAAATTGTATTCTTAATAAGATGTGCCTAGCATGAAATAAACCAAAATACAAAGAAAAAAGTTTCCCTTTTCTGGATTTAAATTTATTCTTTACAAAAGTAATGGTAAAATGAGAAAAAAAGAAGTTGAGATCTGGGTATTAACATTTCAGGAATAATTTAAAAGAAACAAGCAATATGTTTTTGATATATAAGCGCTGATTATAGTACATATTAACAGGAGTCATCACTAACTAGATCAGTACTATTGTGAATAACATTTCCTTTCAGTTAGAGGACAGCACTGAATATATCTATTCTCTAGCAATCTCCTACTCAGTTTTGTATGTGATGAGATATAAAAGGTTTTATTTATTTCATATTTCATAAAACAAGTCAATTGTGTACTGTGAAGATGATATATGGATGTTGGGACATTATAAGAAGTCAGTGGACTTATGTAAAAATATATAGCTGTATACACTAAGTTTGTTACATAATTTCCAAATTGTGTTTCATTAGGAAGAGAAATCCAATTTTTCTAATAGAGACAGTGAATATGTGAAGTGCGAAGTCACTTATTTCTTAGAAGATCTTTGAGATCAAGAATCATTGAGGCATCTTGATGAATTAAAAACTATTGGAGTCAGAAAAGATGATTTTACTACAAATAAGGCCACTTTCAGAATGAAATTGGAGAAGGAATATTATATTTTTTGAAAGCTATTATTTCTCTTTAAATAAAGTCATCAATAAATTAACAATTGCTATGAGAGAAACACTGCTTGTTAATGAGCTTTGAAAGTTGAGTAAAAATACAAAAGTAAATGAATAAAACAGAGGTACCTGAACAGACAAAGAGCATCTACAGCAGCTAGAATGCTGACAGGAGCATTATATAGACAAAGAGAAACATTTAATTCTTACATTGTATGAGCTAAAATTTCAGGAAGAGCGATGTGGCTTGTAGTTTTCCATTTACTCATTCATGCCATTGAAAAAAATAAAAAACAAAGAAAACCCAGAATTGTAAAGCACCAAATAGAGGTATTCAGAAAGCCAGGATTTGGAGGAATGAGACTCTGAAGAAAAAAAGGGTAACTAAGAACTCATCATCTGTCATATTTTCTTTAGGATTTGCAATTTCTTAAATTGCCCTGGGTTATAGGCAATAAGAATAAAGAAACCACATATCGAATGACTGAGAAAGTAAATGAGGGCCAGTGAGGTGACAGAGGGTAAGGGCTCTGCTGTCAAGGCTGATGTCTTGACTTGTGCCCTCAGCACCAACAGGAAGGAAGGTGGGAACATGATGCCAAAGGTTGTCTTCTGATTGCAACACAACTTGACAAGAACTTGTCCACGTACATGCATTCACGTAGAAATAAATTAATGAGTGAAAATTTGCATCTTTTTAGCTGTCTTTTTTTTCTTTTTCTTTTTGTTTGTTTCTTTGATTGTTTTGAACAAAAGAAAGCAAACCATTGGGGGATTTCAAAGTGCAAAACCAAAAATGTCAAACAGGAATCCTTTAATGACGAGAAACAGTACAAAATATTCAAAAGATTTAATCAAATCAGTGAAGGTTTAAAGGCTGTAAATAGAATTAAATTTAGACTAAATGTATACAAATGAAAATCAGTTTAAAATTTATTCAAAAAAATGACTGGACCGAGGTGGTATTCCTGCCTCTAGTCATTGCCTAGAGGAAAAAAAAATCACACTGCCTCTGGGGAAATACTTCACACTGAATGTCAGCATGTGTGCTTGTAGATCATCTTCCATAAATCAGCACACTTGACATAAGAAAGTGCTAAATTGAGAGAAAAAAAATCTACAAAAACCATATTTGAGAAACAGATCCATGGATCAGTTTATTGGAGTTACCAAAAAGGGCATTTTAAGGGCTGGGGAAACATTAAGAGTAATGCTACTCTTGCAGAGAAACCATTTATTTTCCAGTATCTGTAATAGGCAGTTGACAACCACAGTAACTCCATCTTCAGGAGAGTCTAGCACCCTCTTGTGGCTTCTTCTGGAAACTACACTTGCTTGCACACAGACACGCACATACTATAAATACATATAAGAAATAAAACCTTAAAAAAGGACATTGCAGTTTTTCTTTAGAATGTTTCCCAAAGTCCATGATGCCCTGTTATATTTTTATAAAGAATAAGTATTTCTAAAAACATAACAAGAAATTTAAACATAAACATACTATCACATCATTTAAATTTAAAATTTATCATGTAAATAGTGGAACAGTGGAGAAGAAAATTAGAAGTATAAGAAAGAAATGAAGTTGTTGATGTAGTTCATTTGAGAAAGCAGTAGACTGAAGAAATAAACAAAATGAAAATATACTATATACTAAATGAACAGAAAGCATGAAAAATAGAATCTGTCTTATTTTTCATATAGATTTATTGAGTATAATTTCTTCTTATTAAATGTTGCATACATTTTATTATGAAAATTAAAAATTGTTTTTATTCTTTCCTGTGCTTTGCAACCACAGTGAAATTTTATTCAAACTCTATAGTCCTCTTTTATTGTTAGCCTTGTTAAAAATGTTGACAACTACATATTCAATACATAATTTGTTATGTGTATAATTTGCAAATATTTTCTTTGAGCCTACTTTAACTTTCATTTTCTTAATAACACTTCATATAGCTTTGTAAGAAAAAGATGCTTTAATTTTGATAAAGCACAGTCATAAATTTTAATAGACTACTTAATGGACTATATGTTAGGAAAATCTAAAAAGTTTTTGATTAGCCCAGAGTTAAATTACTATTTTTCTCTTAATTTTTTATAGTTTTAGCTCTTATATTTATATTTTCATTATTTATAAGCTTTTCTTAGTTTTTTATTTGTCTCTAAATGATCACATCAAGATTCTTTTAATCTAAACAAAGTGTTTCATACATAATTTTATATAGTTTGGATAGGTTTTATTGCAATCAATTAAAATCCAAATAACAATCTGTGCTAATTTATTAATATTGTTTGATACTATGTAATTTTAAAGCTGTATTGATGTAATTTACTCCATGTTTGAGCAAATATTTTCAAATTATACCTTTAAAAGAATGTCCGTTCTGGTTGATGGTAAATGTCGGCTTGGCTGGAAGGAGATTCACTGGTTTGCCAGCAGAACAGTGCTATGTTCTCAATGCTTCAATAGGCATTGACTGCTGTGTTCCTGTTGAAATGAAACAGGTGATTCTGTTTTATTACACCTGTCCGCGAGTGTCTGTGAGAATATTTCTTGAAGATACTGGCAGTGTAGCTGGCAGGTCGAGGGTGGAAGATGGGTCCTCTGCATGAATGGGAATCATACAATCAACTCAGGGAGGAAATGGAACTCATGCTCATGATTGGAAACTGAGATTCCCTTCTTCTGTACTCAAGCATAGCAAAGCCAAACTCTCAAAACTCTGTATGTTAGGGATTGTAGTAATTGGGGGAGCAGGCCCTGCTTTTCGTCCAGCCCAGCTCCCGCATGGCTAGCTTNTATCGAAGGGGGCCAAGGCAGTTTCTTTATTAACCAATGAAAGTAACACATAGACAGATGACCCTCCTACATCAAGGGATGATTCCATTCGTCTATGGCTAACTGAGCCTCTAGCCTTGGAAGAAGAACATGCCATCCACTTATTTGTACAGGCCATTGAATGAACCACATCAAGGCAATAACCTTCCTGGGTTCTTTGGCAACTTCCCAGTTACCATAATGAAGCCTTACTTACTCTTGTCTTATTTTCTGAAGTTTCTTATCTGTGATTAATCAAGACCTAACCATACTAAATAAACAATTGTAATATTTAATTTTCTGCTATCTGCCCTACCCAGAAAATGATTACAAGTGTGCTCATCTTGATAGATTACTTGGCCATCACATTGTAGGTTTCAGATCAACTGTTGTGGTATTGAAGGGACACTGGCTGGCCCAAGCATTGTGCGCATGATTCTGGCTGACCTTACCCTTCTCCTCCAACCCCTCTTCCTTGCTCTAAACATGAGATTACATTCCTAAACACAGCCTCCAAGTTCTACTCCTTTATTTGACCACTTCCTCCTGAAGTTAACTACTAAGGTCCAGTTACCAAAGTATTGAAGTCAAGCAATCAAAACCTCCCTTTGGCTTACTTAATTAACATGACCAATTAAAATTAAATACCTCATTCTAACACAGGGTTTTCCCCTTTACCTTTATAAAGCATTTTCCTATGTGCCATGTCTATCGTCTTTCTATTCAGAGGCAGTCCTTTGTCTTTCTGGGAGAAATATGTCTGCCCCCCTTCTTGCTCCCTTCCTCTCCTCCCTTGTCCTCTATGTCCTGTCTTTGTGTCTTATTTCTTGCCCTTTATCCCTCTGGGGCAAATAATTCTCCTCTGAGAAGAGACCTTGGTCATAATAGGAAAGCCAATACAGACTAAAATAATAATTATACTACAGTCCAAAGTAGTAAACCAATCAGAAACTGTAGTTGCTAATGGGAATATAAAATTAGTATACAAATCAGTAACAAGGTCTATACAACATGAGTGATGACTCTCAACTCTCAACAACTACACCCTGGAACCCTGTACACAACATGCACACAGCTGAAGCCTTGGCAACCCTGTTGCTCAGAGTTTCGCCCCCCCCAGAAGTGGTTATTTTTATAACTTTTGAGAACAGCCCTCTTGCATCTTATAAAATTCAACTTTCCCTGATATGCCTAGATTGTTACTTCCTGAGGCTTAGAAGCATGCCCCTACTTCCTAGAGGGTGTGTTGCATGCAGAGGAAATTGTTATACAATAATCAGCTGAAGGTTAAACCATAGATTGTTCCCTAAAGACTTGTATAAACAAAGTCAATAGTCATTGGCTACTGGGAATACAGCAAATAACCAACCAATCAGAAGAAGCTTGCAATTCACAATTTCTCCCCAACCAGTGAACTGACTTCCAAAACATCTCTTAGTGGAAAACCCTGTTGAAAACAACAGCAATGAAATGATGAAAACATCTTCTGTGCTTGCCTTATTCCAAAATGCTATTCCAGTTTGCTGTGATTCAGGGTACCCAGACTGTACTTCTCTGTTTCAAATTAATGTTTTCTTGTATCACTTTTAAAGTCTTTATTTTTAAGTTAATAAAGTACTTGAATTCAAATAAGCCTTGTTTTACTCAACAGTCCCAAAATGCAAGAGCAATACTACTAGCTAATAGGCTGGGTACACCAGGAGGAACTATAAATTCCTTCGTGTAAGTGAAACTTGAGAAAAATATTGAGAGGGGGGTAGCTGGGGAGAAGAGAGGAGAAAACCACTCACATAAATATTGGTAGAATATGTTATTAAAACTATTATATTTTATCACTGTTTCTGCTAATCTCTACCTGTTTCAAATTTACAAGTAGATTTTCATTACAGGTATGCATGTAAAGCGGAAGAAATTAACCATACTGAACCTCTCCATTATATACACTATCAGTGGTGTTATGTACTGACTGGCAATCCTGCTTTGCATGATAAAGAACGACTGTTGTTTCTTTTACATTTATATATGTCCTTTCTACTCTATCTCTCTAATAAATCCTCAGGAGGTAGAGGCAAGGAAATCAAAATAACAGGAGCATCCTCTAACATAGTTTCTGTGAGGCCAGTTTGGTCTACATGAGACCCTGCCTTAAACCCCAAACCTTCCTTCCATAACTGTATAGATAAAGTTCCTTATGAATCCACCCTCCAGCTAACACTGATTAGTTGTCTTACATTTCAAAACTAATTATTTTAGATATCTTACTTTACAAGGTTATGGTGAGGCTTGGTGGTGACCCAACTTGATGATTTAGGAAGCTGTTTTTCTTTCCAACATTATACATTAAGGGACACATTGAAGAGATGACCACAATGAGTAGGCATTTTGTTGCTACTCAGCTTCCTCTGTTGGTTTAAGAAACTTCTGTTATTGATACAATTCTTTTTGTTTATATGCATGACTTCTTTGTAACCATGGAGATCCTTGGCACATAAACTTATTAAGCTTACTTCATTTCAGCCAAACTCACTTTGAACAAAGCGAATCTCCTCAGTATTTTAACACATAGCCACTGGGTGACTCACCAGGAATAGTTTTAAAAGTGCTACAGAGTTTGCAAATTTTGTTCTTCTGTATTTTTAACATGAGTGTATATCCAGGCAGTAGATAAAACAAGGGCAGATGCAATAAACGTCTGTTGGCCAAAGCATTAAGAAAAAAAAACCTGTGAATCATTTAATATTTCCTGGCAATTATTAAAGAAGTATATTGTTCAGCTGTCCATGAAATTGTTAGAGATGACTTTTATTTTCAGAATTATTCAAAGAGAAACAAACTCTAATGAAGAGTTTAAAGAACCAATCTATAGAAAAGTTTTTAAATTATCCATTCAAAAATGGAAAACAAAGAGTAGAACAAGCTTTAGTGACTGCAAAATGTTTCTACTAACAAAACATCTGAATAATTCCATGTCTGCTATGAGATTGCTCACTACATTACCCTATATGTATTAGACAATTTTACAACCTTAGTACCACACAGGGTTTTATATGTAAAGATGAACATAAGGAGCTTTCTTTGGCAATATTACTTGTGCAAGGTATTTATGCCATGTTCCTGGTTAATAAATCAACTGCCACTCCACGCTAGAATCCAAGAGTCTGTCAATATATTCTTAGGGAGCAGCCCAAAGCCATTTCTTTTTGTAATCTTTAAAATTTTATTCCCCTGCAGTAAACACCTAAGACTCTTTAAGATCCTGTTGGCAATTTGATCAACCCTTTGCCAGAGCATTTATCTCTTTGCTCTCTAGTTACTTGTTTGATTAGATTGTGGGTCCTTCTAGGGCTGAGATGAGCTTTTCTTTCTTCCCTGCAGTTCTCAGCACAGTGATTGAAGTGTGCGAGATGGTAATGATATTTCCAGGGAATTCAGTGCTCTTAAAGTCTGCTTCCTCTATTATTCCGTGAATATCAAATTCTATTGTTTATTAGTAATGTAACCAAAGATATTAAAACTAGTTCAGAGAGCATCTATGAGGCCATATGCACATGTGTGTGTTTGTGTGTCAGTGTGTGTATGTTCGTGTGTCAGTGTGTGTATATTCATGTGTCTGTGTGTATATTTGTGTGTCTGTGTGCATATTTGTGTGTCTGTATATGTTTGTGTGTGTATGTTTGGTTGTGTCTATATATTGTGTGTGTATATTTGGTTGTGTATTTATTTCTGTGTCTGTGACTGTGTTTATCTGTGTGTGTAGGTTTGTTTGTGTGTAAGTTTGTGTGTCTGAGTTCATTTGTGTAGGTTTGTGTGGTTTTTATGTAGATGTTTATGTGTCTCTGTGTGTATATGTTTGCGCTTGTACCTGTGTATGATGTGTGCATGCATGCGTGCGTGCATGTGTCTGTGTGTGTGTGTAATTCATATACTTGGAATTAGAAAAGCTTTCTAGATTAGACTCAGATCTTATATGATACTAAACCGTCATTTCTGGAGTTACTAGGAACTAACTTCTTTTCTGGAAAAGACTCCACATAGTTAACTTATGACTTAGCCTGAGTCTTAGATTGAAAATAGCAATTTGATCTGAGCAAATCCCCACAGATAGCCTTCACGTTCTGTTCCTGAAAATTATTGAAAATCTTTATTATAATTTTAATTTTTATGAATTTAAAACTTGTTTGAAATAAAAAGTAATGATATAGTGTTCCTCCTTCCCCTCTCCAACCTTCCCCATTTATCCTTCATTGTTTTCTCTCAAATTTATGGCTTCTATTTCTTTCATTGTGTGTGTGTGTGTGTGCGTGAGTGTATGTGGTCATGTGTGTATGTGATGTATTTACATATACACTTTTATATGACCAAATATATAAATACATTCTGCTCAGTACTTAGAATATTATTATAATCTTACTAGTATGTGTATGATTTTAGGACTGAGCACTTGGTATTGGATAACCTATTGAGAAAAACGCAGAGAATGAGTGACCAAATGGCCTTGTGTACCCTGTCCCAGCTAATAAATCACAACCCCAGCACCTAAGGTTCAGCGATCATAGTGAAAATGGTGGCAAAATAATTGTAAAAGCCAAGAGAAATGAAGCTTGCCACTAGACTGCGTCTATTAGAAATGCCCAAGAAACTGTACCCATGGAACCTCAAAAATATGACTGCCTATACAAATCCTGAAAAAGCATGACAACCAATAGACATGATAACATGGAAGAAGAAAATCTCAGGCAACTAAGGAATGGTGAGAGCTAGAGAAAATGTCTCCCCAGGGTGTCTCTACCCTTTCTAACTTATTCAGTTGTATGCAGGGAGGAGGAAACATGAATGCCATACCATTGGAGTGAAGAATCAGAGTGAGGAATGGGAGGTGTCAGTTCTCTCCTTGTACCTACTGGGGATTGGCCTCAGGTCACCAGGCTTGCCAGAAAGTGCCTTTACCTACGGCGCCACCATACTAGCTCTTGTTTCTTACTTTAAAATATTCCCAAACAAAAATCAGTATTTCTAAACTAAAACAAATAACAAAACAAACGAAGCCCTTTTGGAGATACCACATACTTTAGAGCCCTGATATGGAGCTGGCCTGACGACCTCCTCTCTGAGCCTTTGCATTCAGGGTAACAGAAGTCTCCATGAAAGCTTCCAAACGAGGGAAACAGCCAATTGTCTTCCTTAGTTATGATGCCTATGAGCCTCCACAAAGACCAGCATAGCGTGATTACTCTGCCACCTGCAAAGGTGCGTAAATGTTAAAGAAAATGACTTCTATTTAGATTCAAAGGGCAAAGTCAAAAGTCTTTTAGATTCTTTAATGATTGGTAATATAGACCTTAGGAGGGGGAAAAACATTTTTAAATGGCTGGTAATTTTATGCTGAGTTGCTTCAAGAGAACAGTTCTGTAGCTCACTTTAAAGGAACAGGTTCAAACTGAATACCTCAGTCAGCCTTGGTGGAATCGCACAGTGGTTGTTCTGACGCAGATCTGAGGAGGAATGACGGTTCCTTAACTAGTAAATTCATATTCTCTGCAAATGACACGGAGGATGGGAGAAAGGATTGAGGGACGAGAATAAATGGGAAAAGTTCAGGGCCAGGTTATGGCGATGGCACAAGTGGACACTGATTCCTCTTCTGGCATTCCGGGGGCTGGATTCTTTCACAGCTGCCACTGCTTTTGGTGCCTTTGCTCTGCTTTCATAATCTGCAGCCTCTCTGTCTGCCTCATCTTTACATAGACGCATCCCTGAGTAGGTTCAGTTTTGTCTCCATGGGGAGCGTCCATTAGCTATGAACCTGTGTGTTAATTTTTTCCAAGCTCACATAATGGGTTTCCTGTCCAAAGCTGGAAGGGCCTTTGAAAACTGCTTGGACAGAAAAGAGAAACTAAAGCAATCCACTCTATAGGACTCATTCTAAACCCACTCATTTAGAATTTGGGGAGCAGGTTTAAGAATACCAATGTCCTGCTGCATCAAGACCTGAGTGCTCTTATAAAAGCCACTGAGTTATACCGACCACACAATCAAAAAACACATCACTACGTGGAAAATGCGCTTAGAATCCTAGATCTCAAAAACTTCTTTAACTTTGTGTGAGAAAAGATAAAAAAGATAATGAAGATAGCAATATTGTTTAGTATTTCATACATGATCAAGGCTGGGTAGATGGCTCACACAGTCATGTGCTTGCTTGCTCCACCAGCATGGAACCTGAGCTCAATCTGCCTCAACCAAATGGGGTGGTAGCATGCCCAGTTCTGGGGAGGCAGAGGTAGGTAGGCGCTTTGCTGGCGCTTGCTGACCAAGCAGTTCAAACTGACCTACGAGCTCCAGTACGGTCAGAGATCCTGTTTCAAAACAAGCCAAATGGTGCCTGAGGAATAGCATCTCAGGTTGATCTTTAAAATCTTCATGCTCTTAGTTGAACATGCATACACACACACACACACACACACATATATATATACACACACACATGCACACACACTATGCTGCCATAGAAATAACCTTTAATCTTGAGAAACCGACTTGTAAAAGTAAACAGTGGGAGACTTACATATTTTGTTATAAGTAATATGATTAGGGTTATCTGAAACTGCGAGCAAAGCTGTAGTGACAGATGTAGTCGTTTGGTGAAGAGAGGTAGCTGGGGGGAACTTCAAGAGCATGTTCGTTCACACTTTGTTGCTCTGCTCAGTGATGCAGCAGTCTGGATTCACCTCTGCGACTCTGAATAAAGTCACCCAGAAACAAAAGCAAAATTCACATTATGCCAGAAGAGTTGGAATAAATGCACACATCTCAAAATAATGCATTGTTGTGTGATTCCAACACAATTTTGAGTAATAAGACTGTGAGGATTTTAGACTTTCCCTAACAATTCCATGTGCTCTCTCTGGCACCTTCAATGAGGCAGATCTGCTGAAATTCTCTTTCATTTGCTGCGGAGAGATATGGGAAGGAGAATGGTTTCTCTAGTTCTCTCCTGCATAATTCCTTAGTCCAAAGCTGATTGATGTGCCTTCTCTATAGACTTAAACAGAACTTCAGCTCTCAGTTCTTATTCACTTCCAATCAAAAGGACATAGCTCTCTGGTCTCAGTGAGTGCTGGATCTAACTTAGGTTTTTTTTATGTTACAACTAGATACATTCTGCAATTTTTGCCTTATTCGGTTTGAATTACTTTACCCCTTGATCTCTTAGGTCCCACCCCATTTAAAATCTTTACCCTCTTTCCCCTTAAGTCACCCCCAATGTCCTCATCAGCCCTTGTCTTTTCTTTTTTAATTTTTTTATCGCATATTTCTGCTCCATATTAATCAGTCTATGTCTAGTTTGTGACTTTTATTCCTAGATTCCTCAGGGAGAATCCAATCATGCATATGTGGTCTATAATTTTAACATTGGTCTTTTATATTTGATATTTCTCTCTGTCATTTTGAAAGCTCTTTGCATGACCATCAGAGCCCAAACTCGACCACCATATTTTCTTGCTTTAGCAAATGTAAATAAGAAGAAAATGCTGGGATTCAAAATCGGCCGGCAATGCTGCAGCCTTACATTTTCTTCAGATGAAAACCTTTATAAATGGCCTTTTAATACAAAGCCTTTTCTTCTGTAGTTTAGCCCTGGCTGCTGTGTTTTTTTAACTTTTCATTCTGTTGGATAGATTAAAGACAGAGGATCATTATGAGCCTTCTAAGAAGCCAAAGGATTGCATTTAGATTAAAAGCTATTTATTCTGCACTCTGTTTTCTCTTTGGTCCTTATTTTCCTATTGAACATAAGGTATCTGCAGCACAGATTGCTTTCAGAAAGATGAATTTGACTAAAAATCATACTCTGCATTCATTTAATAAACATTTGTTTTTGAATGCCTCACATAGCTCAGAGACTTTGATAGTGCAGGGCACATACAAATGAACGGGGAAAAGATTTTGTCTAAGATAGCTGCAGTGGGTTCCTTGATGCTCTGCCTGTGTTCCATATTCCAAGACTGAAGACAACATTACTGCTGGCATTCACTGTTGACAGCTCTTAGGTGATTGCTCTCTGGATTGGCACATAGTTTCAGGAAGACATCTTGTCCAAGGTCATGCTCACTTTTCAAGGGTATGGAAATGTATTTGTCTTATCCTAACCTGGAGATCTCCGAAAGGCCATCTGAACTCCAGCGCTGCCCGTAAAAATGTTGGGGATTTTATTGTAATCGGATTGATCCACAGCCCAGCTTCTTTCCCTGTTTGTCCTGCCTCGTTCACTCTCCATCACTTCATCAACAATTGTTGATCCTGAAGTCACATTAATTCCAGTAATTAGAGGCTAATTATGGTGAAAGATACCTAAGGAGAGAATTCACAATCTATTTGGCATGATTTATAATTGGTGGTTACTCAAGTGTTCTGAAAACTACGGTACTTTAGTAAGGAGGAAAGCATCTCAGATTGAACCTAGATTACGGTATCAGAAAGAATTAGGACAGCACTGTGCAGAGAGGAGAAGGTTAATGCTCAATGGACCAGTAATAAAGTATGTACAAAGCAAGAGACTTAGAGGAGAGCTTGCTGTATTTCAGGAAGCTTTTGATGGGCCAGTTGGACTTGAACCTCTGAGCAAGAAAAAAAAAATTGGAAAGAACTAATCATGAAGAGATAGGCAAAAGCCAGGGCCTGAGGTTCTTCTGCATGTTGAAAAACTTGCTTTCACTCTAAGAAGAATCGAGCTGCTTATGCCTTTGACAGAAGAACTAGGCTTCATTGGCATCACTTTCCACATTGTTTGGAATAAGGTGAGTACATGGAGGCCATTTAAGGTGTTTTGGAAACTTCAGTAGAGGAAGGTGGGTGTTATAAAGACAATTAAGGAATTCAGTGGCCATTGGACACGAGGGATAAAGACGAGAAAGCATACGGACTGAACTGTTAGGGAGCACAGAAGCAAGAATGTGGGACAGATGTAAGCTAATGTATAGTGGATGTGTACCCATGAGAGGAAAGGGTGGAAAGGAAATATTTTTTATTGTCTTAAAAGATGATTTGAAATGAAGACCTAGGGAGAGTTCAAATTAATTTACAAGTTTACTTCTAAATATAGCTGAATATAATTTCAGTCATCACATCTTCATGATCTCAATTACATTGAAATTATCTAAAAATTTTTACATACACATTTTTGCCTTCTAAAACATTTTCATGCCCTCTTCTGACCTAAAATGACTTTCTTCAAAAACTAATGTAAACACTTGTCCTGTGCCTGATCTTTGTGTTAAGGTAAGTCAAAGCGTGTTAACAAATGTATTCATAAGAAAGGTTCTATAATTTCACACTAGATGGCATATTACTTCATTGAATATCAAATGTTTCTTTTAAATCCAGTATTGTTCTTTTAAAAATACTTTTAGTTCATGGACTGCCCAGCGCTTATAGATATATCTACAATACAACTCTTGCATTTAAGGCTCAGGGGAATATATGGGAGAGATATCAAAATAATCTAAGTGCCAGAGTACAGGAAATCTTCTGAGAGATTTTATCACTTAGAGTTGACAGGGAAGCTATATCAGGATACCACAGCAGTATGGCTGCCTAAACAGGAATTCCACAAGACAAGACCAAGAGACACACTAATGTAGAAGGGAAAATCTCAACGGTCTTAGCTCCTAGATGAAGAACTATAAGCAAATAGCAACTGCTGAGAGAGGAACAATTAGTCTTCCCCAGAGATGGGCCACCTTATCTACCATCTCATGTGAAGTGATCAGCCATGAAATAATACACATTATAAATAACATGGATTGGACTCAGCAGGTTATATCTATAGATATGTTTGTATGTGTGTGTGTGTCGGGGTAACAATAATAATAAAGAAAAACTAAGCCATAAATTTGAGAGGAAGTAAGTGGGAAAGACAGGGAAGGAGTTGGAGGGAGGAAAGGGAAGGAGTAACATGATGCAACTATATTATAATTAACTAAATAAAACAAAAATTAAGTGTATTTTAAGAAATATAACAGCAATATGTTTTAAACCTATTGCTAACAAATACCTTTATTCTCAGAAAAACTTAAAATCACAATTCCTAGCATCTCTAACCTATACACTGTACATATTTCTTAGTTTCTAATAAACATATATATATAAATAAATGGTTGCAAAAATTTTAATTATATACATGTGTGTGTGTGTGTGTGTGTGTGTGTGTATGTGTGTGTGTGTTTAATCTGTATGTAGATGCCTATGAAGACCAGAAAGGGACATCAGATTCCCTGGAACTGGAGATAAAGGGTATTGTGCCTCACCAGCTATGGGTGCCTGGAATCAAACTCAGGTCCTGTGGAAGAGAAGCAAATACTCTTAACTACTGAGTTAATCAATTCTCCAGCCCCAGCAAATATTGTTTTAATTCAGATGTATATATTACAATACATATTTCAAAAAAGCTACAATATTGAAATTTTTGTCTTTGTTCCCCTCTCTTTTGCCTTTTTATGTGGGAAGGATGACATGTATTTAAATAAATATATATTGTATGGCATAGTAGTGACTATCAAATGTTATGACTTTCAGCAGGCAATTAAAAAGAGAAAATATTCTTCCAATTGTTAGACATAGATACCACAGCCATATTTTGAAATGTAAAAATGTAGAATTCTCACAAATATCTTCATCACAGTGATTGTTATTGATGATCTATCTGAGTTTCATTTCCTGGCTAAGAAACCTTGTCGGTCAATTTATTTCAACATAACACCATTTTGTTGGGTGGTTATTAATTCTGTAATTGTTCATGGCAAGCCGGGAATAATTCAGTTAATTATGACAATATGTCTCACTTTGCCCTGCTCTTGTATGTCAAAATGTGCTTTGCATGTATTGGAAGGGAAAAATCAAGTGTTGATTTGAATTCTAGATACAAAACGGATTATTATCTAAAGACACAAAAACGTATAAAATATATTTATATGAAATATAAATATATAAAAGCAAGGCTTTTTTGTTTCCCCTACATAAATTGTCTGCTTACCTAAGGGCATTTTGATAAATTATAACTGCCTCATTTTAATTGATCCATCATATATAGGTTTTTTTTAGAAGATCCAAAGGAAGAGTGATGTTTATTGAATATTCATTTCAATTAAATGCCATAGTATAACAAATCCAACTCCAATCATATTAAGAAGGGAATTTCATTTTCCCCATCTAATATATGTAAATAAAACCAATGTCTACCATTCCCTTATAGTCATGAGATTACATATTGTGAAATTAGGTTAAATGTTTTGATGATATAAGTAATAACTTGTGAGCAATAAACTAAATTTGATTGAAGAATTGAGGGCTGGATATGCCTGAATGAATTCTAGAAAATAAAACCCTACCAATAAAAATTTATGATGTATGGATTATTACATTCTTTCATGAAAAATAGGTTACTTTGGATCACTATAGAAATAGAAACTGCAATAATTGTTATACAGCCCTGTACTGGTACTAAATAAACATCAGAAGAATCGTTCCATAAGAAAAAGAATTGGAAGGCTGCTTTATAGTTTGTTTCTTTAGCTAGTTTCTAACTTAACAATTAACAAGTAGTCAAGTTCTCATTAACCAAATTAATACTCTTTGTTCTAGTCAAAGAAAGAGCAATATGTATTGATTGGCTATGGTCAAAGGATTACTTAGGATTGTATAATAGTTTAAATGCATATTTTCAATAAGTTTATAAGTTCATTAATTTTATTCTCCATTATTTTTCTGAAATAGTCATAGATTAATGTGTCTAATGCTTATGGTATTAAAATGAATGCATCTTATTAAATGTGCATATTATCATTCAGAGATGACTAACACACAAACTTAATTCAATACACAGAAAAGATATACACAATATGAAGAAAATGCAAGCAAAAGCAGGCCATCCAAAATGCCACATAAACTTATTAAAGTGGTGTGCTAAAAATCTATTGCAGATACTTTGCAAATGCTAGTAAGAAAATAAAATAGATGGTTGCGGGGGTTGTGTGTTACAACATTCTAGAGAAATCCAAAGTCAAAAGGAAGTTCAAATGCTTAGGAGATGTTGTTTCCTTGGAATCACACCTGGTCCTCCCCACCTCTGGTATAGTGTGCCCCAGCTGGATGGAGTGGCCCAGCTCACATGTTCTTTTTTAGGGTGGAAAGAGAAGACTGAGGTACATGCCCAGTGTTACAGCATTTTGGCTGGTTCCATTGATGATTGCTTTCTATCCTGCCTGACTTGTGCTTCAGATGGGGAATTGGCACACTTTCACTGTGGAAGGGTTGCTGGGAGCAGAAGCAGCTCATTGCAGTTCCAGAAAACGTGTACTGCCACAGAGAGAAACAGTCAATGCTCAGTATGACTCCTGCCTGCTGCTCTTTCCTTGGGAGAAAATGAGAAGGGAAGAATGAATCTTCACCCTCTGGGGTTTTGAGAGCTGTTTAATGGAGTCTCCTTTGCCTGATCTATGATGGAGCCAGAAATTTCAGGGTTCCTGGAAACTTCAGAGAATCAAATAGTTCAATGGTTTGCATCAAGGAAGCCTGGAATATCACAAACAGACATCTAGGAATGAAGAGATTGAAATTCTTGAAAAAGGAAATGGAACTCTCATGGGTGGATGTAAAACAAGTCAAGAGAAAGATGATTCCTAGAAGATGTTTGTCCTAACTAGAGACTACAGTGGGTCTAACAGGAGAAGGGATTCCTCCATAAGGAATTATCATAAAAAGACTGGGAGAATGATATTTTTCAAAATTAGACAAATTATGAAAAATAAACTATACAAAGAAACGAGAAGACATAACCCTTACACTGGACAGAGAAACTTCAAATATAAATTAAAAACTCCCTACAATTAAAGTCATACCATTTATATGACTTCAACACATTACTGGAAATCATATCTAAAGTTATAACTCAAAAAAATAACAAGTGCAACATTAGCCATCGATTTTATATTTCCATCCTATGAGTGGATAATTTGAAAAGAATAGTAATAAAATAGTTCCTTTTGTAATAACACCAAAAGGGCTAACTAGAAAGAAGGATCTTAATCGATGATGTACAAGACTTGTGTGATGAGAGTTGCAAGTCCTACCTAAAACAAAAGAAAACACAAAAATGGAAAAACACCTTTTATTGAAAGATTTACCATTGGTTATATGCTCATAAGTTTTGGCTTCTGTTATGACTCTTCTTGGTTGTCAACTTGACTGTACTTGGAATGAGCTACCATCCAGAGCACATTTGTATTCAGATCTTGAGGCTGGAAGACACAGACTTTTGATATATGCTTTAAATCCAGATTTTGAGGCTAGAAGGCATCCATTTAATCTGTGCCACACCTTCTGCTGGAGCCTATATAAGGACAATGTAAGAAGGAAAGGTTTTTCAATCATTCTTGCCTGCTTGCCTCACCTCGTCTGCACATCCATTCCTTCACTGGCGTTAGAGCCTATTTCTTCAGGATTCCAGCACATACAGAAGAGAAGCCAAGACACCCAGCCTAGTGGGACTGAGCAATTCTAGATTCTTGGACTTTCCATTCACAGCTAGCCATTGTTAGACTACAGCCTGAAGTCATTCCAACAACACCCCCCCACACACAAAACACACACATATATGTATAAGCACAAATACACTCTCATTCACACCCACAATCACATATATAGATTCATCCCCTGAGTTCTGCTACTAATATAAATGCTTTTCATTTGCTTGTTTTGCTTGAGTGTGTGTGGTTGTGTGTGTGTATAATAAAATAATCAATAATAGGTAAAAGAAATGAGATTTATTGGTTCTACCATTTAAGAAGTCAAAGAACATGGTACTTGTTTGAGCTGACCTCTGGTTACAGAGATGCATTCCATGGTATGGCAGATGGCACCATGACAGGGATGCATAGGAGAGGAAAGGATCAGATGTTTCTGCAGAAAACCAGAGGACAGGCGGAGTCCACTTACCTCTTTGCAGTGACTGTCATGGGAACGCATACTGATAGATTTGCATTAGTATTTTTAAGGATGATACTCCTATGGCTTAGTGACAGAATTATCGTTCATTATTCAAGTTCTTCAAAGTTTGCCTCCTCGTACCTCAATCTCAGGGACCAGGCTTTCATTCAGAACAGCAATACAGTCAATTCTTTCAAAACCATAGCCTCACCCCAAACAGCCTACAGATCTATGAAATTCTCGTCATAATTGCAAAGACCTGTATTGCAAAAATGAGGGGAAATATCTCAAAATCAATGTGGAAATTCACAGAACTCCAAATAATCAAATCAATCTAAACAATACAAGCAAAACTTTTATGCCTCATTAGCCCTGGCTTCAGAGCATATTAGAAAGCCACAGTACTATGAAAGGTCTGGCATTGGCATAGGCTAGCTATATAGACTAATGGCACAGAATACAGAGCCCACAATAAAAGCATCATACACGTGATTGTCAATAGAGAGTCAAGGCTACACAGCAGGGAAAGGAAAGAGGCTTTCAAAAATGGTTGTGAAGTCAGAAAGATGACTCAGAAGACAAAGGCTCTTGCCCCTGAACATGGTGATAATTTTGATCCTTGGTACCTATGTAAAGACAAGAAGAGAAAAAAAAAACTCTCACCTGTCATCTGTTATCCATTCATGTGCTGTAGAACAACACATATACATTCACACACTGTGTGTGTGTGTGTGTGTGTGTGTGTGTGTGTGTAACACACTGTGATTTTAAAAAAATTAAACTGATCTTTGGGAAACCATGTATTCTCTATTCAAAATAATTTATATTATGTGAAAAGATCAATTCAAAGTAATCCTTTGAATTTAAGATCCCAAACTCTAAGTTTTATGATACTGGATGTTATGCTAAAAGCATAGACAAGGCAAAAAAAGGCAAGACTAACATACTCAAAAATTTGTCTGACAGACGAAATGAAATATTCAAAAATAAGTAACCTGTAGAAAGGAGAGGATATATGTAAATCTATTGTTTGATAAGGGGTTAATTCTCTGACTAAGTAGATGCCTTCAATTCTATCATCTCTATCATCATCAGCACAACAATTTAATTGCAAACAGGCAAAATGGTAGCATGGATATCTATCCGTAGAAAGTATATCAATATCCAATGAGCATAAGGAAAGATATTCAAATCCACCAATCAGTAGTGAAATAGAAACAAATATTACAATTGTATACCACTTTACACATGCTGGTATTTGGGGGGTGAATTTCATTAATTAAATGGATCTCATAAAGAAATTCAAGTGTTGATAATGATGTTGATGACATTGCTGGTCATCAATTGTTTGTAAAATGTATTTCTATTGAAAAATGATACAAATAATCCTAAAATCATAGGAAAATATAAAACACAGAACCCGTATCTAATCTAATAACCTTATTTTTGTGTACAGTTACAAAAAGAGCAGCTTAAAGATATTGTTACACACCAAGGATCATTGCAATAATTTTCACAACAGTCAAGAGGCAGAAGCATCCTAAATGCCTATTGGCAGCTAAATGGACAAAGAAAACATTTTATGTACATACAGTAGTGTATTATTAAGCCATAAAAAGAAACCCTGTCAAATGCTAAGGCACAGATGCATCTGAAGGGGAGTAAAGTGGAAATAAAGTAGTCACAGACAGAAAAATATTATATAATTCATTTTATATGTGGCCTTTAAAGCAGTAAAACTCTTAAATACAGAAGGTAGGGCATGGTTGCTGGAAGTTCGAATTTGGGCTAAAGGGAGCTGCAGTTTTCATATAGAGTTTTAATTTTCAAAGAGCAGAAATTTCTGGTGATATTTTTTTACAATAATATATAAATGGTTATCCCTATAACACTATAACATTAGGAAGGTGAATTTCTAATAAGAGCCTTTGCAACTAAAAAAGAAAAGATCAAATGTATAATTGAAGGGATAAAACAGAAAAGAACCTGAACATAAAACGGTAAACTACAGAATCATATGGAAGTTTGAAATCTATCTCAAGACACTTGCTGGAATTCAAAATGGAAGATATGTCAACTAGAAATAATATTTTGGTAGCTGGAGAATGAATTAGTGAACTAGAAAATTGATTGTAGAAATCACTGAGAATACAGCTGAATGAAATATCTAGCAAAAATCTAACCTCAGTTCTTGGAGGAGGAACAGGCTGAGAGGAGAGAGAGAGAGAGAGAGAG
>LOEQ01003077.1:0-12395 GCA_001685075.1 Bramus lutescens | reverse complement strand
ATCTATCTATCTATCTATCTATCTATCTATCTAATCTATCTATCATCTATCTAAATTTCAGAGAACCAAGGCAGCCAGCCCTTTGTACAGATTGCAATTTTTACACTTTCAGCTGCAGCAGAAAGTATTACTCTCTGCGTGTAGATACTGCTATGATTTTTATTTCCTAGTTAAAAATTAGAGATATGCATTTGGAATTGGGTGATATGGAATATCTGAAACTGGTAGTTGTATTCTCAGAGATCCCCCTCTTTAAACAGAGCAACTTCTGTAAAAAGAGAGCTCAAACAGAACCCAAGACTTCTGGCCAGAAACTGAAGCATGAGCAGAACCTTTTCAATTCTGAGAGTCTTTTCTAAATTATTGTTGATTATATTAATATATAGCAATGAATAAATTATACTCTTTTTCTTTGTATGTATGTGTTTTAAATTTGTTCTTTGCTAGTTTCATCATTTTTAGCAAACATCATAACTGGCTACACTTTTGGATCTATTGAGATGTATAGTATAGTATCTTGTAGGGCCCAAGGGTTTCCTCCCACATTATTTGCCAAATTTATAACAGTTTCGGCATCTTCGGAATTCTATCACTACAGTGTATTCATAAATAAGATAATTATAATTTTCAGATACCTATGTAAGAATTCCAGACTACTTTTTTCATTACAGATTATTCCAATTTTTTTTCTAAATCAAGTTCACCTCAGTTTTCAATGATTGATGATATCCTTGGATAACAGAAGCATTAATTATCACATCTCTACCAGTTTTCAAAACTTGTGTGAATAGTGTGCTAAAGCTTGCAGGTCCCAATTCCATCTGTGGATTGGAATCCTAGAAATAAGTGTTCTTAAAATTCTCTCTAGATAATTCTGATCATAACCACATTTTTAAAAGAAAATAATAAAATAGTTTGCATCAGCACACACATTTAGATTTCTGGTTATGGCCTTATATTTCATTTTTACTTGCACATTGATTTTATGTTGATTATCTAATTTATTTGCATCACTTGATTACAAGGTATATCACCCCTTACATTGATTTTTCTCTACTGTGCTATATAAGTAGAAGATTAATTTAGTTTTGTGAGCAATCATAAAATCCAACTCACCAGGACTCAATATATATCTATAGTTACAAGCAATGTGTTCTTTCACAACCCATAACCAGTGATCAGCATTTGCTATTTTTATCTCCCTAGTAAAATACTTTTATTATTTAAGAAACTGAAATGGGATCTAGATAAGTGCAGCTGAACCAGATGGAGCAAGATATTTAGACCTAAGAACATTAAAAAAAAAACATGCTTCAGATCAAAGGTGTGTCCTAATTTTCCATCCTGCCAGGGCATCAGCCAAGAGGCTGTATGAGTCGGTGGGGGTTCTTCCTTAAATGGGCCTCTTAACTTAGCAGTTAAATGCTGATCCATCCTCTCTGTTAAATACTTCCTGCAGATTAATTTTTCCTCATACATTTCTCAGATTTCTTTTTTAAGTTTCTTTTTCCTAGCTCTTCCCTACAGCAGTCCTAATGAATTCCATGCTTTTATTGTCTACTCTATAAAACAATAGGACTTGATTTTCTACCTTCATTTGTTTTCTATAGCTTCAAGGGTTGTTTGCTCGTATAAACATCTTGGATAATTGGGCAAGTTTGTGTTCACTATGGTATCTCCTTATAAACAACGATGTAGCCTTTTTGTACATTTAGTATATATATTTTAAAGGTGTCCTCTGAATCTCTTTGGCTTTAAGTTTTCTCTTCTGTGGATCTTTCCAAATCCCCTGTTTCATTATTAATGCACTCAAGTAGATTGAGTCTTTTATATTAAAGATGGTACTTTTTGACCTTATTTTCTACACCTCAATGCTGATCACTGTCAGTCAGTGCAAAGATTTTTATACTTTTAGTCAATTTAATGAGCTGACTGTGACTGTTCCTCTAACCATTCTCAGTAGAGGACTAGGAGGAAAGAGCTCACTATCCTCATGGAGCTTACACTGGCCATGCATAGAGGTGCTAAAGGGAGGTAAATTGGCAAGCAAGCAATCTGTTTAAGAAGTATGGCTGCTCACTGAGCGGAAATAACAAAGTTGATATGGGATGCTAACTTTAAGGAGGTGACAGGGAAGGCGTCAGGGGAAAATGGTGCTTGAATAATGCTTGAAAGAAGTGAACTGGATACTTGGATAAAGAATATTCTAGGCACAGTGAAGAAAATGTGCAGCACCCTTGTGGATGCATCCTTGACTTGCTTTAATATTACTGAAAGGGTGGTATAAGAGGTGCAGAGAAGCAGACAGAGAGAAGGAGGTGAGGTTTAGAGTTTATAGGAGACCATTACAGCAATCTTTCTAGCTAACTGAAAAAATATTTTTTTAGAATGAGAAGAGAGATCATAGAATTGTGAACAAAGTGTAGCCTAGCTTATTTTTAATAATGTTCATCTAGCCATCCTATATAAGACAAGATTTTAGGGAGGAAGGGCTGGTAGCCAATGAGCAGTGCCCAATCCTTTCTTTATGTGAGAGATAATTATCTTGAGCAAGTAGAAACAGTGAAACAGGAAAGATGATTAGGACCGGGATATATTTCGAACATAGAACTACGTGAATATATGAATAAGAGAGATAAGTTTCTAAAGGATTTGCCTTTTTGTCAGACAGCTGGAGATAAATTGTAATCATTGAAATGGAGGAGGCTTCAGGATCTCCTGGTGTTAAAAGATTTCTAGTATTGTTCAAACAGTAGCATAATTCCAATTCGGTGGGCAGTTTAAAATCCAGAATCCTCTATTGCTTGCAGGTTATTTTGCAAAACTCAATCAGAAATAAGGAAGGAATGGTTTGTTATGGCTTCTGGCTTCTAAGGGTTGACAGTCCCATGCTTGCTTAGTGCTGTGTGTGCATCCGATTGTCACAAGAGTGAAAACATGAATAGGAGGAAGCTGTTCACTTCTGCTTGGAAAGGGAACAGAGGTGGTTGGGTGAATACAGAAAAGGGCCAGGTCAGGACACAGCCTCCAAGAACACAGAACAGCAATCTAGACACCAGCTCCAAAACTTTCACAAACTCCTGAAATAATCCTGCAGCTAAGGATCCAGCTCAACACAGGATCCTGTGTAGAGAATTTCACATGGACACCACACAATTCCATTTCTACATGTATTCGTTGGGCTGTGGCTCCCGAGATACCTAAATGTTGTAAGGGGTCACTTGTTAGTCTTCCTGGCTACCTGGCAGCTCAGACCCGAAATAATCACACAGAAACTATATTCTTTAAAACACTGCTTGGCCCATTAGCGCTATCTTCTTATTGGCTAACACTTATATCTTAATTTAACCCATTTCTAGTTATCTGCGTATCGCCACGTGGCTGTGGTTTACCGGTAAAGTTCCCAGTGTCTCTCTGGTGGGGCTACATGACTTCTTTTTAACTTCTTCTTTCTCCCAGAATTCGGTTTAGTTTTCCCTCCTACCTCTGTTCCCCGCGCATGCCCAGGACAGTTTCTTTATTAATCACAGGTTTCACAGCATACAGAGGGGGAATCCCACATCATCTAAATAGTACACAGTATTTTTGGATATGGTCTGGTGATGCCTGAAGAAGCTTCCTTTTATGCCCTCTACATTCTCCAACCACATCACCAGGTGAGAAGTTTTTCCTATGTCAAGGCACAGCTGCCTGGGAGTGGGTCTGAGTTGTTATGCATTTTCAGAAGGGGCTCTGTCCGAGTCCACTGCCATGATACTGTGCTTTGCTAAATTTGGAAAAGCCTGTTTTCCAGTGTTGTAGGTTTGGCTTCCTTTAAAGAGGTTCTAATAAAATTTCTGTTGCTAACACTTGCCACAGGGGCCAGCATCCACAAGACTGGGTTGACTGACATTAGCTTATAGCCAATGGAAATAATCAGCAAGCTGTTCCATCAGGTGGCGTTTTGGGCCAAACCTGCATACATCATTTCATTTTTCTCAAAAGAACACATTTTATTTTTCTTTATCTTTTTCTGTAATATGTGAATGCTTTATGTGTGTGTTTGTGTGTTTTCTGAAAAAAAAAACATTAACTGGCTGTGGGTATCAAAAAGGGGGGAATCTATGTGCATAGGTATTTCAGAGAGTTGGAGAGAAACCAAATACTAAGAATATGGCTTGATATGGAAGGGGTTAACTGCCTCAGTAGCACTACCAGTGACATTTGCTGTGACATAAAGCAGAGCCTGTATGGGGCCTTTACTGGAATGAATGAATTTCAGTTTCTTACAGCTTGCTTCTTTCAGAGTACAAATCTCAGGAAAAGATCACCTCACCCATGCATCAGATAGATGTTCAGTCTAAGTACTGGGCATATGATTGACGCTTGCATCCTAAAATAAATTAAATTATAATATTACAAATAGAAAAATAAAAAGGAAAAATTGTTCATCCAAACTTCTGTTGCAAACAATGCTTTACATAAGATAGAAAGAACATGATCAAGAGCCATTAGAAAAAACAATCTAGTAAATCAAAAATCTACTTCTTGTCAATATTGATTACACATAAAAAGAATTATTTATAAGCACTAACTTTTAAAAGCAATGTTACAAATTCAATATGAAGTTTTAAGAATCCCACATAGAAATAGAACTAGTAAGTTTTATATTTATAAAACTAATGAGAATTTGCTCTGCCAAAATGTGGCAAGAATAATCAGAAAGTTTATTATGTTGTTGGGAAGTTCACATTACATTTAACAAAGAGTTAATATGCATTCTGCTAGCTTTTAGAAATAAGTATGAAAAGGTGAGTATCTCCATGGAAATATGAGTGAAGAGCTTTAACCGACATTTTACAAAAGAAGAGATGTAAATGGCCAAGAAGTATATGGAAAAGCATTGATTCTCTCTCACATTTGAAGAAATAAAATGAAAACCACAATGAGATGCCATTTTAGCCTCTGAATTTTCAGTGACATTAACTACCATTATGTGCCTTATTCCGGGGAGTCTGTTGAAAGGAGAGATTTTTGATAAGTGGTTGGGGTTTTCTGTGCTGGGAGTCAGCGCAGGCCTTTTTGACACTGCAGCTTTAATTGTAAAGATTTTGTAACTTTTTTGTGGTTACTGAAAATGAAAGAAGCCCACTTGCTATACTTAAAGAATGTTGGAATGAAAGTCTGGTGTCTTGGGCTGAAAGATGATGCTGACTGATCAGGCAGTTGTAGAAATCCAGGAAGCCTTCAAGATCGCAGCAGATGAAGAAATTCTTGTATCTATGGACACTTGTTCATCAAAAGTCTGGGCTAGAAACTGTCTTTTTCTAAAACAAAATCACTGTTACTCTGCCCAGCTTGGGCAAAGAATGTAACAGAACCACCAGGAAGTCATTCACAATATTTTCTCTCTTTCCTTTCCTCCCTCCAAATCCTCCAGTGTACTTTCCTCTGCATTTTCTACCTTTCAAATTCAATGCCTCTTTATACTTAATTTTTGTTCATGCTTATGTGTGTATGGGTATCCATATATATATTCTGAATTATATAAATACAACGAGCCTGTTTAGTCCATAAAATGCTACTTTTATGTTTTTTTTGTTTTCAGGATGGACAATTTGGCATTATGCAAATTAAACAGTGATTGAGCAAAAATAGGGAATGAAAAGAAATCTAGTAAGAATGTTTGCTGTTAACAAACAGTATTAAAGGTTATGTCTGAGAATTGCCAAGGGTTGGGTGTTTGCTGTGTGTAGGAATTAGGCACTACAAATACAGATATCCTACTTTACATTGTGTTCAAGTATTCTTTCTATAATTACACCTGATTTCTTACATATTTTCATGATGTGCTTTTGCTGTGATTTTGTAAGATTTTATAATTAATTTATAGATAATATCTTACATATGCATTATATTCTATAGACTTGTATATATTTCATACATTTTTGTATGTAATTTTATTTTTGCTTTACATGGAGTCAGAAAATTGTGAATTCAGAGGGGAACTGAAATTCTCAATTAAGCAATAATATTTGGTCAATATATCTTGATGATCAGCCATGGTACCCATTGTGATATATGTATCTAGTAAATCTATGTTTTAAAATATCTCATGTTCAAAATATTAAAAATACTTTTTATGAAAAAAATTTTAAAAGACAGTAGATTAACATTAGCAAATAGAAATAATGCAACAGTTTCTATATGGAAATGACATAGGAGCATAATTTGGATCATGAAAAATTTCCAAAGGTAATTTTCCAAAGGTATAATCTGGTTTCTGACTGAATTAGCTTTCAGCACGAGTAGCATTTATGATGACAATTGTGGAATTTATGAAGTCTTGCTTACTTAGAGGCAGCTGCTGACTCTTCCAAAATTACCCCAAAAAAGACATGGAAGTCCAAATTGGAACAGGAAGATGAAGCTCTTCTTAAGTAGTGAGATTGTGAACTTGAAAGTAATGAATTGAATAGATGATGTGTTAGAAACAGATGATGGAAAATATGAAAGTCCTATATGAGACCAGCTGTTCTGATGAACATGCATGTGATGGCGTTCTCCTAGTGGGAATAAAAACAGAATGAGAAAGTAGAATCAAGGTCATCACAAATGAATGAATTTCTGATAGCTAAGGAATTGATTACCTTTCTACTTTGATGTTCTATTTTAAGAAAAATATAAAACAACAAACAGGTGGTAGGAAAAGTTAGCTGCAAATATTAAAGTAACTTAAGTTGAAGAAATGTGTATAATCATATGATAGGCTTTGGGCCGCTTATCAATTATGCATTTAAACTACTGGAGGAGAAGGATTGCAGGTGACATGTGTTTATGTCCCCAAAGCACAGAGCACAGTAATTTGCATATAGTAGATATTCAGCAAATATTTGTTGAAAAATTCTTCATGGAATGCAAAGGAGGTATGAGATATGGGGCCCTGAATTTGTTTAAGTTGCACTTTTCAGGAACAGGTAAAACTAAAAGAAATGAACTGAACAACATTTATAACATATAAAAGAGATGAAAATTTAAATAATAAGGCATAAAGAATATTTTCTGATTTTATAGAATCAGTAGCTGAGTAGAATTCAAAATAAAGATAAATGTGGTCTTGACCTTGCTTATTAGCACTGACTTTTGGCTTCTAAGAATGGAGGAATTTTTAAAAAGATTATCAGAAAATACAATAGGATAAATGAAATGTTTAAAATTATCATCTGAGAGGTAAATTGCAAGACAAATTGTTAATGTTCATGGTGTTGGACTGAACACAACCAACCCAAATGAGTGATTATAAGATAGAATATTATATTCTTAACTTCCTTTATCAATTACACATGAAGCATATATATTAATATACTGTACTTTATCCTTGCATGATGGAACTAGTAACTGTCACTCTGCTAGATCTTTTAGAAGGAAATATGTCTTTTGGTTCAGTTAATTTAATTCCACAACTATTTATTAAGTACTTATCTGAGAAAAGCACTATAGAATCATCCATGTATAAGCAATTAAAATTTGACTGGCTCAGAGAATATTTGCTGGATCATCTCTTTTTAAAAAGAGTTAACTGTTAATGTATCCTCAATCCATCTTCTTATAGAAGTGCCTTAATTTAGCATCTTGAGATTAGAATGAAGATGATGTCACCCAAGCAGGGTATCTAAAATTTCTCATTCAAGCTGGGCTTAAAGAAATGGCAATTTTTTTCTTTTATATTTGGAGTGTTTACCATTTAGCTATATTTTAGCATTGATTAAGTTCCTGGCTCCTCAGGGACGCCATTTAGTTCACTGGACTAGATAGAATTTTTATTTTGTTTCTCAGGAAACTGAGGGAGGGATAGTTAAATAATTCCTCAAGTGTTCATTGATAGATTGTTTAGAAATGATGCCCTGAGCTCAATAGATTCTTTAAAAAGTCACATTCAATTATAAAACCATATAGCAGAAGTGGTAACATGGTCTTGTTTAGTTGTCTTATTGTTCACTAGTTTTCCACTATTTCCCACTAGACTGATGAATACTTCTTAAGATTTCTTATTGAGATTNGTAACTGAAAATGTCTGTAGAGATTTTTTGTTACAGGAAGTGGAAAGAAGGGTATCTTAGGCATAAGGGTCATGGGAACTGCGAAACGGGCTGCTGGTTGCATGACATTCCCCTTTGGCTCAGATGCCCACAGCAGAGGAGAATCTGGCTCCCTTATCAGTGGCCTGTGGTTGAAAGAAAAACTACTTAAATCAATCAAGAGAATTGAAGCAAAATGAGTTGATGTTCTATAAAATACTTTGAGTTTTGTTACTCTTCCAGTGGGTAGAACACCTACACATGTGCCTCAGTCTACCCCAGTTTTGTTACTCTTCCAGTGGGTAGAACACCTACACATGTGCCTCAGTCTACCCCAGTTTTAGTTCAGAAGATTTCTGGAAATTTGGGAGTTCTGTAATTAATTTTTTCTTTTTCATGTATTTTCATTAGCATTTTAAGGAATAAAGGAAGCCATTCGTCTATGTTTTCTCTCCCCTCTCATTACCATTATTACTTTTAAGCAATAAATAATACTGTAGGTTGGAGTTCAAGACCCTTAGTATATAATTCACTATTTTCAGATAAGAGATAAATTCAGTGAATTGATTTTTGATTAAATAAGGGCAATCTATGAGATACGTGAGCCAAAGAAAGAAATATAACACAGACACGTCTTTGTCAACTTGTTAATCCTTATTTAGATTTCTTGCTGAAATATCTGAGAGGCTAATTGGTTTGTTCAGGTACCTCTGGTCATAATACATGAATATACCCACTAGTATTGGGTAATTTGGGATTCATAAGCCACGTGATGCTCATTCTTATTAATTTAATATTGATAAGTATAACTTCTGAGAGCAAATAAATCACGAGACTAAAAATGAAGGCGAGACCCGTTTCCCAAAGACCCTGTGTAACATTAAAGGAATATAAATGTAGTAGTAGAGGGGAGAAGACTTGAGATAAATCTACAGTGTCTGATGTAGTCAACTTTCTAAAGACAAGTGAAATTGATGGCTATGAAGAAAATGAAAGAAGTTTATAATTCAGCTAAAAACTGGAAAATTCTTATCATAGACTTTTAAACGCCAAGCTCAGAGTAGAACAAAGATTCCAGAATTAAAAAGTGTGTAAAATGGAAAAACCAGAAAGTTACCAGGATGATGCCGAGTTGCATCGAGGACCTTGGTAATGAACGAGATAAAGGAATAGAGGGTGCTTTGCGTTTGGGAAGTTCCTAGTGTATTGGTTTCTTGGGGAAGGGGCCCCTGAGAAATCTGATCCATCTTTATCAGTGGCATTGTTTTGGAAGTGTTAAGCCTAAAGTAGAACGTATCTAATGTGATTTTGACTAAGATTCTCTAGTTGAAGGATAGTATTAGAGATTTTACTCCAGTGACAATGTGCACAGGAATCAGGTATTGGAAAAATACTTGGATTGACAAGAGAAATAATTTTAAATCATCAATTTGCCTTTGCTATATAATGTACATGCTCAACATCTTGCTATCTCTTGTTGACTGTTCCTTTCCCAATACCTACAAGACTACTAGTGTTGCTATTGTGCCAATATATGTCTGTGGAATGAATGTATTAAATGATCAAATTGTGTATGATAAGCTTTTCATAACAAAATATTTATTCCTGAAAGCAATAAATGCTATTGAACAACACACCTTGTGAGAGTCTGCATGTGAAGCTTGGATTTATTGATCTGGAAATCAATAAACTGGAAAGAAAACATTTTCTCCCACATTTCTGATGCACAGTGGTAAGCCAGGAACCTAGACAGCAATCATCATTCCTATTCAAAAGGTGGAAACAATGGAAATCTCTCAATAGCTGCTGATCAATAGGAGCTCTGAAATCCCACCAGGAAAATATTTTTGAGACACTTTATTCTAAGCATAGGAAACAGTCTGAGTAGGCTACAAGTTTGGTCAATATTAGCTCTCCAGTTGTCTACTCTATAAGACTTTGTATCCTCTGCAGTTTTTCTTGTTCTGTGATCCACCTTCATAGCATCTGAGGGAGGCATTGAAGAAACTGCTGCCAAGGGAAGCTGAGTGATACTGTCTAATCCTTGTCTTTAGAAAGTGGGGTGCCCATCAGTCATTTTTTCCACAGTCACAGTTGCCTGTCAAGCATAATTTTAAATACATTCAACTTTGCTTGCTTCCATGTTCCAGTATATATGTAGTTTGAAATAGTTAAGAGTCTACTTACTGTTCCTAATCTATTGTCACAGAATAATTTCTTTGAAAACAGAAATTATCGACATTTAAAAAGAACTTATTCTTTTCCTTTACAAAAAGATGAAAATCCCCTAATGATATCTGATAGCAGCCAGGGATCCCAGCACATAGGGTGCTGGCACTGCCTTAACCTGACCTTTCTCCATGCTGCTTTCAAAGTGTGACAATTCCATGGAGACTGGTTATGAGAATCAACTGTTTCTTTACCTTAGACATCCAGGGATATGCAGAGTTCCTTTTTCTTTGCTATCATATTTTTTTATGGATAGGCAACTGTTTCCTGCGCTTCTTTCATATAGTATTTATCAACTGTGCTAACATCAAGCAGCCCTTCCATGTTCGTAATACTCAATCTCAACATCTCCTTGCTCAAAGGTATAGAATTACTATGTACGCTTCCTGCCTTCAGCAGTACCAGAGGTAGAGATTTTACAAAACGGGAGTAGAGGATGCTGTTGTTTAGGAAACTTCCTAGTGTAATGGCACCCTGGAGAAAGAGCCAGTAGGAACTTGATGTATCTTGGTCAGTGACATGCTGTAGAAGAGTCAAGTCTCAGACAGAATGTAGTAAATGTGCTTTTCATTCAGTTTCTCTGTTTTCAGAATATGATCAGAGTGAAAAAAACTTTAAACCTTTAGTAAGTGCATTAAAATAATATTTTTGCACTACATAAAATTATTATGTCAGGAAAGGAAATTTCTTTGATGCTGGGATGATAGAAATCTTAAGAGTAAAAGGAAGTTTTCCACAGGCTGGGAATGGAGAGCTGTGGTGAGAAGATGAAGAAGTATTAAGTAGTTATCATATCCATTCCTGCTTTGTAATGTGTTTCAGTGTCACAAGATAAGTACATTTCAAACATTTACTTCACTAGTAAGTAATTTCTTTGTATCTGTTTTTGTATCAACTGTGGCTACAATGATGCTATGAACCCAGAATATTCAAGCCTCAGCAGACTACAATGACATATATTGAATCTTTATTCATGAGAGTCACTGAACTTGAGTGTGGGTTTGCCTTAGACTCATGTCATCTCAACCAAGTAACAAAAAAATTGAGCAGCTCTAATTGGGGCATACTGATGGAAGAGGACTGAAGGCCCATCTAAATGGCAACAATCTCTCAAGACCATACTCAAAGGAGGTGCTTTCTTGTTTTTTCTCATCCACTCATCCCATTCATTCAAACCAGCTGAGAATGCATGTTCTTTCCATAGCAGAAGGCAACAGAGAGTAGACGTTGAGAATTCTAATATAATCTCTAATATCAAAACCTTTTTACTTATATTGGGAACTGTGTGATACACAGGAGTCAGAGTATTCATGGAATTATAAATGTTTATAAATATTTGAGAATCAAAATGAGATTTCCTTTCCTAGAGTTTCATAAATACTACAAAAAGAAAAGAATATCTCACCCTGTTCTTTAGTTATAATCTTAAAACTGTGACTTGGAGAGAATGTATCTCTTTTATACCAACTCATTGAAAATATTTTTATTTTCCATCAACTCATTACAAATATTCCACATAGTTTCGTATTTTTGTTCTTTCTTTCTTTCCTTTCTTTTTCTTTCCTTCTTTATTATGTATACAATATTCTGTCTGTGTGTATGTCTGCAGGCCAGAAGAGGGCACCAGACCTCAACAGATATGGTTGCCGGGAATTGAACTCAGGACCTTTGGAAGAACAGGCAATGCTCTTAATCACTGAGCCATATCTCCAGCCCTAGTTTTGCATTTTCAATATCATTCTAGTCCATGTGAAACTGAGAAGTTTATTGCTTTATATCCTGGCTTAATATTTATTCTAAATTTAACTAGATTGGTTAGTTTTCAAAGAAGTTTTAAAAAAGGTCATTTGTTATGAAGTATAATAATATTTATTCTAAATTTAACTAGATTGGTTACTTTTCAAAGAATTTTTTATAATTCTTTTTTATATTTTTTTATTAAAAATTTCCACCTCCTTCCCTCCTCCCATTTCCCTCCCCCTTCCCCCATTCTCTCTCCTCCTCCCTTTCCAGTCCAAAGAGAAGTCAGGGTACCCTGCACTGTGGGAAGTCCAAGGTCCTCCCCCCTCCATCCAGGTCTAGGAAGGTGACCATCCAAACAGACTAGGC
>LOEQ01003076.1:474305-500904 GCA_001685075.1 Bramus lutescens | reverse complement strand
GATAGATAGATAGATAGATAGATAGATAGATAGATAGATAGATAATAAAATGTGTGTATATCCAGTATGTTCTCCTGAAGCGCTTGTGCGCATTGTCTTAGGAATGATCCAGGACTTCCCTGAACCCACACCTTGTTAAGGGCGTCAGCACCTTTCCCCACACATCTTCTGTACACGCTCCGTCGGGTCATAGCACCAACTCCTTCTCTCTATGCCTCATCACCACCCATTCCTCCATTCTCCTCTGTAGTTGAGAGACTCAGGGAGGCATCTCTTGTTGGTCCTACGCCATTTCCCTATGGCCTTCCCTCCGTGGGAATCTTATGACATCCTTTTTTCCTATTGCTTGTGGAAGGAGAGTCTTTGCCACGACGAGCGCCTTTGACCTGACACAGGTCCTTCACTTCTTTCTGTTGCCGTGATAATTGCCCTGACAAAAACCGACGCGGTGGAGACAGGGTCTGTTTGAGCTTGCAGTTGAAGGAGGTAGCCCACTAAAGCCGGGGAATCGAGGTGACAGATGCTAGAAGCAGCTGCTGCCATCACACATCGGTAAGGTATGTCTCCCACTACGGACGTCCGAGCTGCTCTGCTCTGTTGTTCCCCCACTTGCACAGTCTGGAATCCCAGCCAGGGGGTGGGGCTACTACAGTGGGTGGGGCTTTCCACATCAGTTACTACAATGAGGATAACCCCACAGACGTGCCCAGAGCCCCATCTCCCAGGTGCTTCTAGATTTTGCCAGGTTGACTACCACAGCAGGCAATTTTAGGTGGAGCTTCCTCCTGCCAGTATGTGTTCAGGAGGCTGCAAGGCAGCCCAGTCCTCCCTCCAGCTTATCTAGTTACACAGGGATATTGCTCCTTTGAACTCTTTCTGGTTCCATCTTGACCACAGCACTATCGTTTCCTATCTTTTGGGATCACTGCTTTTTGTGTCTCCCAATGAAAATAGACTCTCCTTTTTGTCCCTCTGTTAAAAACAAAACAAAGCAAACAAAAAAAAAAAAAGGAAAGAACAAACCCAAAACCTTAACTTCATCTTTGCAAGCTCAGGGTGTCTGTGAAGAGCCTATACAGAGTCACTGTGAGACAAAATTGTCCTGGGAAGTTCTAACCAGACTATAAAACATCATTATGGAGTGCTGGAGAGATGCCTCGGTGGTCAAGAGCATGACTGCTCTTGCAGAGGATCCCTGTCCTGTTCCCAGCACTCATGTTGAGTCAGTCACCACTACCTGCCAGTCTAGCTCCAGGGGAGCTGCCACCCTCTTCTGACTTCTGTGGCAACCCCATCATGTGCACACACTCACACGGACACACACATATAAACTTAATTAAAAAAAAACCAAAAAGCTAAGTTTGAAAAAATCACATAAAAGGACACAAAGTAAGTTGAACATCAGAAGATGTAACTGAGCATTTTACATACAACTCTTTTTACAGTTCACGTCTCACTAAGTATGTGCTCTAAAATAACAGGGAGTGATGTTAAATGATCAATTTTATTATTCACATTTTGTATTTCCTAAATTTTTGTATTTCTTAAAATACAATGGGTTGTAAGCCCCAAATTCACTATTTCTTTGAAGTTTCTGAAAGATTTAATGAGAGGCCCCAGTTAACTGTTTTACCCGACAAAGTACGTATTACTGACTTTCTTTGGCATCCATCCCGATTGTAAGAAAAGCTGTCTACATTTTTGATCATGCAGCATCTTTCGTGGGTCTCTTTTTCAGTCAGATGAGATTTTGATTTCCTTTACAAGTCTTCCTTGGTCCTTTATATATAACCGTATGCATAATTTGGGGAGGGCACAGCTGAGACATCGCTGCTCAAGGTAGAAGTGGTCTTAAAAGGCACCAACCACAAAAGTTTAGGTTTGTTGTTTGTTTTCTGAGTCCCCAGAACAACCAGGTTCCTGTTTAATCCTGTACGTTCAGAATGCATCTCACACTCCTAATCTTTCCTGCTGTGTGATCAGCTTCTAGTAATCCACAGGAAGGAATCCTCAGGCATCCAGTCCCTAGATAGCACACATCTATTTCACAGTTAGTTGAGACATGGAAGCATTTAAACACTGTAGTGCACATGTGTAGGGAATGGATGTACAGGCGTGTGATGTGCATGTGAGGGCACACATGTATAGTGTAAACAGGGAGGTCAAAGCATAGCTTTTAGGTGTCAGGTTTCTCCTTTCATCCTGCTTTGAGGCAAGGACTCTCTTGGTGTTTATGCTGATTGGTTGCATAGCCAGGCTTCATGGTGGACCAGCTTCTGGCTCATTCTTTGGTCACTGCCTCCCATCTCAGCGTAGGATGGCTAGGATTACAGATGTCTGCTGCTACATCTCGCTTTCTGCATGGGTCCTAGGATCTGAATTCAGCTGTCAGTCTTGCAGGACAAGCAGTTACTCCCTAAGCCATCTCTCTGGACCTTAACATTATTATCTGTGGTATTTCTTTTCCTCCCAACATAAAGACATTTACTTCAGATTTATCAAATAAAAATGACTTGTTTTGAATTTGATTAGCCTCAATTTCATCGTGGGTTCCTCTAACTAGGCGGGCCTGAGTTAACTAAATAGCAAACAGCATTCAACTAAACGCAACGGGATTTTGAATGTGCTGTGTTCATACATTTTGGGTATTTTTAAAAAAAAAAACATGGAATACAGTGTAGCATAAAAATCAATTATTTGAAGCAAAAACCTAGACACATTTAGTTTTGCCTTTCTATTTTCTAACCTGCTAACATGGACATATTTTGATGGCCAGAAATAAGTCACAACAGATAACAAAGCTATAGTCTGTCTCATAACTGTTGTGATGGCAGCTTTTAAAGGGATCATGAACTCTGTGAACTGATGAAGTCTGGTACAAAGCATAAAAAATAATTGTGCATGATATTTAATAGATGTGGTGTAATTCGTTATAATAGGACATATATGGATGTGCAGGTATTTAGTTATTCGTTTGCCACAACAGAAGACAAGGTTACGTTCTTATTTAGAGATACAGGAGGAGGGTTAGAGAGATGCATCCATGCCTAAGAGTACTTGCTGCTCTTGCAGAGGACACATTTTCAGTTCCCAGCACCCACGTGGTGGTTGTCAATGCCTGTAACTCCAGTACCAGGGTGTCTGGTGGTCCCTTCTGGCCTCCTGCTGCACTGTATGCATGTGATGTATATAAACTCACACAGGCAAACACACATATACTTAAATAAAATAAATGCATACATCTTTAAAGGTACCTGAAGAAATAAATGGAACAGAATTAATAGATCTTTGCTGACAGTGCCAAGGAAAGTTCTGGTTTATGTCTGCACTCAGCATGGCTCACCTCTGCAAAGTTTTCAGAGTGTAAGGAATGGCATCTCACTTTCTGCTTGATGGGTTGGATAGTTCACCCTATGATAGTTACATTTCTTTTCCTCTCTCCCCTCCTTATAAATACGGGAAACATCATATCCTAAATAAATGCATTACATCTCAATAGACTCGTTTTCCTGAGAGACCATTCCCTTCATCAGGCAGCTCCCCTAAATTCCTATTGCAGGTTGAAGGGGTGTGTTTAATAATCCTTGCTGGTAGAAGCCGTTGTTCAGTTTGGAAGAGGACCAAAAAGATGCTTCTCTGTCCATAAATTGTGGGAGTCTTCTGGGTGTTATGCCGGCCTCACCACTTTCTTGGACAATACAGCTTCTGAAGTGGGAAATTTCAGCTGATCTTGGTGTATTGAAAGTTTTAGGGATTTTTGTAGATGAGTAAAATTCATATTCATGGAAATGAACATCTCTCTTATATCCCATGCCCAAAACTGAATATATTGTTTTAATTTTATAATTAGCATATACTTAAAAGTTCTCATATTCTCTGTGTGCAGCATTTAGTCAGGCTTATTATGAATGTATAGAGGATTAACTTTGCTTAGAAAATACAGCCTAATGGAGAGTTCTATTATCTTGTGGTTTGAAAGACAAGTTTAGCTCTGCAGAGCTGTCAGTGTATAGAGATATTACATAAATATGTCAATCACACTTTGACAGCATCATCTCATATTCACACTGCCATTCGAATCTCAGAGAATAAGGCTTTCCTCTGAAGGTGCACGCTCTTGCATATTGCAAAGCATGCATTTTCTCTTGTATTAAAACTCTTTCTTCTGGGTCACGGGAACTCCAGGATGAAATGGACTAAAGTGGTTAAGGGCTCTGCCCTTTAGCCTACCCTTAACATTAGGAGTGGTCTCTTCTCTCATAGAATTGGCTCAGGATATGGTTCCAAAGTGGCCTTTGCCTCTGACATCTGTGAGAGAGAAGAAGTATGTGCACTTTCTCCTCTCTTCTCTCGGGTTGCCTGAGAGTATCTCTGGTGGGCAACTGTCCCAGAATAAAAACCCCAGGATCCCAAAGAAATACCTCACAGAAGATAACAAAACCAAGCCCAATAGTTTAATTATTGGCACCTAGGATTTCCCGGGTCTTTTGCCTTCTCTTATATAAGAAGAGTAGTGCCTGGTTAAGGACTAGGCTGACTTCTTAGTTTTGTTTTCTTTCCTCTCACAGCAACTTATCCACTTACCCTAGAGGTAAATCTAATGGAAAAATGTCTTAAAAACAAATAAGGTATTTTTATCCCCAAGAACTGTCTCCAGTCTAACATGCAGCCGTGGATTTTCTTCTAGTAGTATCTGGATATGAAAATCTAATCCAACACTAGCAGCAAGGAAGCAATTTAAAAATAAATAATATATAGGAATAGGATTAATTTCTAATTACATATGTGTGTCCCATAAATATTTGTATATATATAGACATGTATATATAGAGAGACATACACACACACACACACACACACACATATATATATATATATATATATTCCTTTTCCCCCCCTGGGGCTTGGGATTGTACCTAGGGCTTCCAGCTTTCTAAGACTGCTCTCTCCCCAGCCTCCTTTATTATGCCCTTTAAAATGTCTTGGTCCCACTTTTGTCTGTCCTTGCCTGTGTAACCACTTAGCCAGATTTTCTAAGACTTAGGGCAGCCTCACTTTTAGCTGGTATTATGGAGAACTGGTTACGGTGAGGTATAGAAATGAGTTCAGCCAGTCCTTACTAAGAAAAACCCAAGTGTGGTTGGTAACCAGGCTGGATGGCATTGTTAGTAAGCAACCTGAGTTATTTTGGGTGACAAAAAAATGGAGCAGAAGAGCAAAGAGAACGTAAACATTGAGATATCCTTGTCATTCTTACCCTGGGAGGATTTACGGGGTGGGCTAATCAAAGTCTGATCCCTGGATCCCTCTCATCGCCAGCTGTTTCCCAGGTTCCATCTGTCATCTCTCCCTCATCATCCCTCAGCGTGCTCTGTGGCTGCTTCTTCAGACTTCACTTCAGTGTGGGACCAGGGAGGACACTGTTCTTTGAATTTCTCTAAAGCTTCCTAATAAAAAATGCCCCTGGCTATGTTGTCAACACATGAAAGCAAGTGATGCCCTATTCTGTCAATTGTATGGGCGCAGAGCATGAAGATGGGTCTTCTCCAAACAGCCAGTGGCCAATATATTATGACATTAAGAGTAATACACTTTTTCATTTAGGCTCAATGACTTGTTCAAATTCAGTGACAGCTGCATTCCTAGGGCTAGCTTGCCAGGCAATCTAGTCAATAAGCAAGCTCCAGGTAAAAGTGAGAAACTGTCCCCCCAAAATAAAGTGAAGAATAAATTAGTAAGACATCTGATCTCTGTTTTCTATATGCTCACATACATGTGTGGATACACACAGACACACACACAGACACACACACACACAATTTCTTCTTTGCTACGCAAGCACCAACACTCTCCATGATACACTTTCCTCCAGGTCCTACCATCTCTGTCCCCTTTGCTAGATGGTTGATCATTGTCTCTGTGACATGTGACCTGTGCATCCCAGGCCCAATAGCAAAGGAGAAAATGCAGCCCAGAATTCTTTATTCTCGAGGTTTCCTTTCATGAAGGCTCCCTGGAGTGACAGGCCTGTGGCTGTGCCCATGTTCCTGTGAAATTAGAGCTGCTTCCCTGGACTCCTGCTATTCTATTTATAGCCACAGGGCTTCAGTATCCAAAGTGCCCAGAAAGTTCTGAGAAATTCCCAGAATTCTATGTGCACAGCAAATTCAACCTGGGCAAAGCACAAGGCCCCATGAGAGTGGAAAACTGAAAATCAACTGTTTCTTGCTTTTATTAGAATAGTAAAAACTGGGGCAGTTTGTGTCTGGATGTGTTGTAAGGCAGGGTTATTTTTCTTGTAAATTCTATAGCCAGGTTGTCAGGAACATGGCCATGAACGCGGTAAAAATGGAGAAACAGAGTCTTTGGAGGGGCCAGTCCTCTCAACAGTGTATGGATGCTTATTTACTTATGAATGGTTAGTAAATATGAGGGTTTAAATGAAATAGCATTTTATACCACAGTGAGCATGAAAGGAATGTATCTACCAAAGCATTCATGGCTACCGAGGGCAAGCACATGTTCTTGATGTCCCCTAAGTCCTTCTCATTGGCTTTTATTACTGTTTTTCTGTTTATTTTTGAGGTTGGGTCTCACATCGCCCAAGCTGGCCTTGAAAGTCACTGTATAGCTGAGGATGGCCATGCATTTCTGATCCTCCACGCTTTTCCCCAACTAGTGCTGAAAAGCACAGGTGTGAGCTGCTAGGCCTGGTAGAAGCGGTGCTGGCAGTGGGACCTGGGCTGCTCGCATGCCCAGCAAACTCTCTGCGGACTGAGCTACAGCCCCAGCTCCTTATCTGATGTTTTACAGCATTACGGCAGGATGGACCCACAGGCAAGGGGGTTTCCTACAAGTCTGACAACCTGAGCTTGATCCCCGTGACTGAAAGATCCCTATGACTAGTAGAAGACCAGATGTGATGTCTTGAAGTTGGCCTCTGGCCTCCACGCATGCACACACAGACATGTGAGCACACAGCACGGTTAAATAGGGAAATACAAAGAGTTAAAATGTTCAGGAGAACCCTATGCAGACTGGCGCTACTTCTGATCTTTCTCGGTGTTTTATTTTTCAGAGAACAAGGCAGTGCTTTCTGCTATGCCATGTTCTTCTTTTTCTGAGTTCTGAGCATCATTGTGGCCTCAGGGCAACTGCTGCTCTTGCTGTGCCTCAGATATCCGCAGATATGTTCTCTGATGTTGGCCCAACACCTGATGGGGGACATGGATAGCTAGGCTGAACCCCCCCCAAACGCACTAGGACTCCAGCATGCTGTTGTCTTCCGCCTTCAGCCTTCATCACTGTGTACAGTACATTTTTGTTGGCTGACCCAGTTGATCACTTGCATTTGGTTAAGCAGTCCAAACATGAATAGTGACTCTGAAATTGATCTGAAGGGATCCCTACTGACCTCAACAAATGGGCCATTGAGCCATCAGTAGAAGACATCAGGCCATCGAGATGCTAGACTGGTCCTCAACCTCAAAGTTCCATGAATAGCCCTCAATGACTTGTGATTACATTCACTTTGGTCATCTTATCTTTATTTTTATTTTTCTTAGGCCCAAATGTATACTGGTTAAGGTGACCATTAGCCCATGAGATCTACAATGAGCACTAAAATGACTACATTTCGCGTTAGCCAGCGAAATGCAGGAACTTTACAATGCCTCCATTGTCTTTTATTTTTCTCAGGTGTTTCTCAGTGGAGACTTAGAGCCCAGCTACAATGCATCAAAATGATGGCAGGTTGTCCTGTGAGATCCCACCACCATCTCTGTCTTCCCTTGGGTTTAGTTTTTGTCTTATTTTCAAGTGATTTATGTTCCTCATTTAGTTCAGTTTTATTAAAATTTTGTGAAATATTAAAGTGAATTCAAAGTGAAATTTGTAAGTCTGTATTCAAGTTGGCCTTGTCCATCCACCATCTTAATTTCTAAGCAAGAGTTCATCTTTAGCTTTGCTTATTATTATTTAAAATTTTTTATAATTTATTTTCCTTTTTGGGGGTGCACTCCACAACACATGTGCCCAAGTCAGAGGAAAGCTTGTGAGAGTCACTCTCTCCTTCTACCATGGGAATCCCAGGGATAGAACTCAGATCCTCAGACTTGGAAACAAGCCCCTTCACCTACTGAGTCATCCCTTCAGACTCCATTTTGAAAATAAAGGCATGTGTGCGTGTGCACGTATGTGTGTGTGTGTGTGTGTATGAGTCCGTGTATATCTTTGTGCGGGTGATCTCTCTGTATATGTGCACATGTATGTGTATGCATGGATATTATTGCCCTTCTCCATTTTCAGTTAATAGGAGCATACCGTTTGTACTAACACCCAGCTTTCTTCATAGACTGATATCCTAGGACTTTCTTTATAGTAACATGTGTAAACAATTTTAACAGACACACTCCATGTGCGATATCACTGTTTAATAAATCAGGTTCCAGGGCATGGGCAGTAATGCTTTGCAAGTTTTTCTTATGCAGGAATGTACTGCTGTAGAGCCCTTAGCAGAAAGGGAGAATTTCTTCATAAATAGAGACACTTCCAGAATAATCAAACGTGGTTTTATTAACATTTTTAATTTTTATAGTATGAAATCGTGGGCTTCCTAGTTACTCATCCACACATGTGCGGTTCTACGTTTCCTCTTTCCCTGGCTTCCTTCTCTCGTTCCTGACGCTGTCCCTGCTTGACAGTCGTCCCCATTCTGCTCTCATTATATCCACACTCGCAAATATAAATATGTTCCCACACAGCCACCCCAGAGTGCGGTATTTGCCTTCCTTCTCAATCACCCTCTCTCGTTCTTCCTCTCTTCCCTTTTTCTCTGACTCTCATCTGAGAGAAACCGTATTTGTCTTTCTGTATATATAGCTTATTTCACCTAGCATGATGGAAACAGCTGTTTTCTAGTGGTTAAAATTGACATAAAGACAACAATAAAAAGCACATACCATCTCACCAACTACAGATGCCCCTTCTGCTTCCAGAGTTTTACCCGTTCACACATGCCCATAACATGAAAAGAATACAAAGTAAAGAAATGTAGACTCATGACATCTCTTAGTTTTCCCAGTTAATAATGCAGCTTAAGTATTAACTACATCAAAACCCAATTTCCATAGCTATTAATTAAAAATATCTGCCTCATTAACCATTTCCTCATACTATATGGCTATTTTGCAGCCTTTGATATATTTTGCTCTATTGCAAAGAAAGATATTCTGATTTGTGCTTTAAACAGCAATGTAGCAGTCTGTAGCTATGGGTCACTGTTAAGAGCACTTGCTGCTCTTGCAGGGGACTCGAGTTTCATTCTTTGTACCTACATCAGCTAATGTGCAACTTATAACACCTTGTGATTCCAGCTCCAGGGGATCTGGCATCCTCTTCACACCACTGTGAGCCCTGGTACATAAACGTATACCCCCTAAACACACATACACAGTTACAAATAAAAAGTATATACTTACAACCAAGAGTGTATGTGTCCAAGTCTCAGAACTCTGTCTGAAATGGTATTCTGCATGTATTAGGTGGATCTGAGATAGATTTGGGATACCAAGAGAGCTGACCTTCAGACAGCGACTCTTTCAAAGAAGGAAAGAGTAGATACTATCTTTGAAGTGTTGGTGTCTGCCTTTAGGTTTCATATAGGCATTGGATTCAAACCCCAGAAGATGGAGGCTTTCTGCTGTAAACCAAACCAAGCTGTATTTGAAGCATCTCCGAGGAGGTAGGCTGTGGGACATGAGCTGAGAAGGCTCCAGAACTTCCCCGGAATGCATCTTTCCTTCATACCTGGTCGGATCCACGTTCCAAATCGTTCCTATTGCAAATGCCAGTCTGGTCAGTGCTAGAAATGTGGCTATGAGTAGCAAATGGCACCTGTACTCAAGGACCTTAGCGTTCAAAAGGTTAGACAGGCAAGGAAATCTGTAATTATAGGACATTAGGTTTGCTAAATGCTATGGTAAGATAAACGTAAGGACAAAAGGGGAAATTCCATGTTGATATTCTAGGAAATGTTTCCAGGAAAATGAAGAGGTGGGATAATTAGAGACAAGATTTGATATGTGCAGTTCAGGGAAGAGGGAGCAGCTTATGGGGGGAACAGAGGTGCAAAGAGCGAGCTGGGAAGAAGGCACATTTGGAGCTGCAAGCTATTCGCTAAGGTGACCTTTCTTCACCTCTCTCACAAGGACTGATTTTTGCCCAAGAAATTGTTACAATGCCTCACTGAGTATGGGAAATAGGTATAGAAATACGACTTCCACTAATGAGGAATCATACATTTATTTTAAAATAATTCTTTGTTATATCTAATTTTGTCATTTATCGACAGCAAATGAGAAGGGTGCATTATTTTCGCATAAAGAACCAAATCTTGGATGGCCCTGTGTACAGCATCTGTGATGTTTCTTGGAGTTGATTGATTTCATAATCACCCATATTGAGAATGCCGCTTCAAATAGTACATAAGTATTAAGTATTATAAGTATGCCTAGGCCCATTTTGGATATTGTTGGTAATCATAGTCTCGTCCCAAGCCAAAACTTGGTTAGTTGTTTTGTTATTTTTGTCAGCAACCAAACATAGTAGTTTTTTAAAAAATCAGGCATTCTGATGTTGTATAGTCCAAAGACATACTATTTAATGCTTATTACTCGTGTGCTGAGGAATGATGGTAGGGAGATATTGAAGGTTTTAGTTTTGTTTCTGTGTGAGCAGAATGTGTGAGAGCACTAACAGTACTGCAGCTCTTTGAATGTTAGCTGAGCTGTCTCAGGCATTGTGTGACACTCCCCACCCCACCACGATAAGTGTGCATTTGTGTGCTCAGAGTCAATGCTGCAGTCAAGGTGAGGTGCATTATAGGGAGGCCTTGCCGGAAACTCCCTGAACTCAATTTATGTTTGATTTTTTAATTGATTTTTGGTCATGGCTTGTCAGAAACCATTGACTACTGCCAAGCTGTTATAACCCCCCATATTTAACAATGCCACCCTATAGAGAGTTGAGACCCCACTGTGTAAGAGGCTGGGAGCTAGAAGATACATGGAAGGTGTGTATACATGGTGTGTGTGTGTGTGTGTGTGTGTGTGTGTGTGTAAAGGTACATGTTATTGGGAAAATTCAAGTAGTTGGAATTGCTAGGAATGCCCAGATTGTGAAGGGGTTTCTTGACCTTCATAAATATTTTGGAATTAAATTCTGTTTAATGTTTTAAGAATGGACATGTACTGCCCCTGAAAAATCAAACTAGTGTACAAAGCAAGACCTGCTCACCACAACTTTGAAGGGCATCTGCAGCCCAATGGGAAGCTGAGAAGTTAAAGTCGGTCCCAAGGGAGGTTAATAAGGACCAGCGTTTTTGCTAGTGTTGATAGTCGATGCTGACAGCGGCCTCTGATACCACCAGATATTAAACCCTCACCCTGTAGTGTGCGGTCTCCCAGCAGCCCTATTGTGTGTGCACATTCCCGCTAGCGATCCCCTCACAGGCAGACCAAGGCTTTAACACGACTGTTAGACCGTGAAGCCATGGAACCCAATCTCTGCAGATAAATGTTCCCTCCTGTGACCTGCTTCTGTCACTTCCAGGCCACGCCTTCTTTTCCATGATGAAACATGTCACGTAGCATTTGTGCTCGAGGTTGATCACTGCAAGCATGCACTGTGTGTATAGATACACGTGGGCAACAGTTGCCAGACACTTAGTGGATGCTCTCTGAAAAGGACATGTGGCTATCAAGTAGGAAGTTCCTTGGCTAAGAGCACAGTACCTTCCTAGAGATGTGTGCATGTTTGCTAACGTTTCCACCAAGTCGAAGGTATCTCGAAAAGTGTTTGACTTCAAGCCCTCATGGTTCAGTGTTCTGACGGAGCCCTCCTTTCTTCAGTCCGTCTCTGTCGAGCATTATCTAGCAGGTGTGCCAGCTTATACCAATCCTTTTGTTTAGGAAAACAAAGTGTGTGCGCTTGCGCGTGCACGCATGCACGAACATGGCTCTGTGTGGGCACACATACACACATTCATACAGGTGAAGGCTGGAGTTTAACATCAGAGTCATTTTCTTTAATTGCTGTCTACTCTTTATCCACCGAATCAGTCTCTCACCAATGTAGCTTGCTCAGGGGATTACTGTCTCTGTCTCCCAAACATTCACATGGATTATAGGATCTAAACTATGATACTCACGTACATTCAGCAAGCACTTGCCTTTACCACTGAACTGCTTCCCTAACCTCAAGTACGTCAGCTAAATCATCCCGTATGGTGCCTCAGATGGGCCCACTTGCTCCTCTTCATCACAAACTGAGTTCACTTCCCAGTGCCCATGTCATAGGCCTCACAACCCGCAAGAGCTCCAGTTCCAGGTGATCCAGGGCTTTCTTCTGGTCTCTGTGGGCACCTGAAATCTTGTGTATATACCCACAAACAGACACACACACAGAGACACACTTACTTCCCTCCCCAACAGATAGGTACACACAAAGAGATATACACAGATATATACACACATAATTGAAAATAAAATAAATTTTTAAAATATTTTAATATACAAGTTTGCTAGGGTTTTAAAAATGTTTTAATTCAGCTATTCTGTAATTTTTGTCTTTGTGTGTATGTGTGTGTATAGAGTATTATGTTTGTCTGTTCATGTGCAGGCACACACATGCCAAGGCATGTGTATTAGAGAACAACCTTGAGTGTCTGTGTCTCTTGTTGGCTTCTGTGTATTCCAGGCTAGCTGGCCCTCAAGCTTTTAAGGATTCTTCTGTTCTCTAGGATTACTGGGATTACAGACGCAGTACTATGTTTGGTTTTGTGTAGAATCTCAGGATCTGAACTCAGTTCCTCACACTTGGGCAGCAAACACTTTACTTACTGAACCGTCTCCTGAGCCCACTTTATGCTTTTTCTTAGTCTCCAAATGTATTGACTGATTTCCATTTTATTTGTTTCCAGTGCAAACCTTCCTTCACAGAGAAGCTGTATCACTGCTCAGTGATGTCACAGGGTCATGCCAAGATAAGTTGTGGTGGTACTACATCATGCACAAACACATTAGGAGTTAATGTTGACTTTTGGATTCTGGAACTGGGACACCACTGACACCATGGTAGACTCATTGTTTAGGTAGTGACCCATGCTAATCTCAGCTTTGTTTATCTCCTGAAAATGAAAGAGTAAAAGACATTGGCTATAATGCCCCTTAATCTCCATATACACAGCAGGCATAGGAGCCAGGACCCTGCTCTCTCCTTCAAGGCTGTCACATGGCTGTCCCTAGTTCTAGCGAATTGTGAGCTGCTGAAAGTCCAAGGACACGTTGTCCTCTAATGAAGACTTCCAGTGTGCTGGAAGCAGGATCTGGGCTGTGGTACCATCAGGACATCAATCAGGAAAAGTGCATTGTCATCAGGACCTCCAGATTCCTCTACCTCATTCTTTATGTCACAGGTGTAGATGGAAGTTTCTGTTCCACCCAATCTTGCAACTGCTCAGTCCCAAAGAAACACACAAAGACTTATATTAATTATAAACTGTTTGCCTATTAGCTCAGGCTTATTACTAAGTAGCTCTTACAACTTAAATTAACCCGTAATTCAGGTCTATGTTTAGACGTGTGACTTGGTGCCTTTTTGCAGTAAGGCATTCTCATACTGCTTCCTCTTTTTCTGAATGGTGACTACTCTCTGCCTTTCCTCCCCCCAGAATTCTCCTAATCTGGTCACCCTCTATGTACTTCTTACCTAGCTACTGGCCAATCAGTGTTTTATTAAACCAATATGCATGACCAATCTTTACTATGTATAAGAGCATTATCCCACAGCACACAGATGGATGGCACTGGGGTAGGGGGAGGAGAAATGGCAGAACTGTCTGCAAAAGACATCAGTCTCCCAGGATTCCTTTCACTGCTGGTGCTCAGGATGTGGCGGGACACATGTGATGGGAAGAGCCATGCTCCAGCATTTCATGTTCCCACTGGAGTCTTTAGACAGACTAGCCAGTGACATGCAAATCTCTAGGGGTGATACATGGGTGAGAAGGATGTTCCTAAAATCAGTCACCATGGATACATGCTGCATCTGATCTATAGAACTCCTGAGCACACCCACAACAGCTTACATATTCTCCCAGACATTATCATGTACAAGACATTTTCTTTTCAAGTATTCCTTTTAAATTTTTTGACAATTTGTTTTACTACTTTAAAGCTATAAGAGCATGGGCATGACCTTGTCTGTGTCAGAAGAGCTGGAGTTGCAGGCAACGTGCTTGTCCGTGGTGAGTGCTGGAAACGAAACTCAGGTCCTCTATAAAAGCAGGATGGGTTCTTAATGGCTGAGCTGTCCCTCCAGTCCTGGAATATTTTATTGTTGTTTTCCAGTGAACCTTAAAACAAAAGATGTGTCTGAGAAAAGGCACCCAAATCTCAGGATTTCCCTTATGTCTATGTTCTTTTGATGGAAGAAATGGACATGGACTTGACTACTTGTTTATAGGCTTGTAGTTTACCTATTCTTCACATCCCCAGCAGGTCATTGTGGCCTCTCCTTTCTAAGATGGCCAAAAAGAGAGAGTGGCTTATCATGTACTTTTCAAATTTAAGTAAAATATGTCACATATCCAAGCAAACTCTACTTTGCAAGGCTGAGAACTTGAAACTAATGTCTTCCATGAGAGATGGGTTTTGCATATCTGGAAAAAAATTCTGCATGTTAGTATTTCTATCTCCCCACTAATCAAAAAGTATATATTTGTTATCTTGACTTTAAGTATATTATAGCAATTCCTACTTTATCTTTCAAATATCATTCTTTCTTTAAGAACAAGTGCATGTACTTGCACATGTATGCATTGCCTATGGAGACAAGAAGATGTATAAGGTATCCTAGAACTAGAGTTATAAGCCATTGTGGTGTATTGAGAATTGAACCTGGTCTTCTAGAAGAGCAGTCAGAACTCTAACCACTGAGCAATGTCTCCAGCACACTCAAATGGTGGATGTAAAAATAGAAGAAAGTTATATTTGCATCTTGGTAGGCTTTTCCCACTGAGTTAATAATGCTTTGTCCTTCTATCTAGAATATTTAGATATGAAAACAGCCTTGATGACATTTCCACAGCTTTAAATTTTTTGACATTGTGTGTGTATGTGTGTGTGTGAGTATATGTGTACACATATGGAAGATAGATGTCACCTTCAGAGCATCGTTTCTTCTCTTTTACCATGTGGGTCACGTGGAGTTGAACTCGGGTCATCAGACTTGGCATTTAAGTACCATTGCCTTCTGTGCCATCTCACCAGGCCACCCAGAGATTTTAAAATTAAAAAGTGACCTGTTCTAGACTTGTTTATCTTAGAAATAAAATCCAGCATCGACTTATTTTTCCCAAGCATGGCAATGGGTCAGTGACCAATGCTTTTTTTAACCATAAAAACAAAATAAATACCTACCAACAACACTTACATAGCATTTTAGCCTAGAGTAAGAATAGGCCAGCGGTTGACAGTTTCCTCCTGGTGGTTTTTTTTTCCCCTATAAGTAGAAAGAATGTCTTGGTTCTTTTCTGTTGTTATTTTTTTCCCATCTATCCCTTAAGACTCACCTCAGGCCAAGCTACACACAACTCACATTCATAGAAATAAAGACACTTTTATGTTTTGGTCCCCTGCCATTTCTCTTCAACACAGGACAATTTCTTACTTTTTCTCTTGCCAGACAAGGGTAGAAAGGGAGAGACTGTCAAGTGCCTGGAAACCCATTTGAGAAAAGACAGGTCGGGGTCTTTCATTTTTCGGAGCCTACAAAACGCGAGGTAGCTTTATAGTTATGTCCTCACGCTTTCTGCGGACATGTTTTATTGTGCCATGTGTTATTGTTAAATTCCACTGAGCATCAAGCAATCGCCCCAGCCAGGGAGAAGGCCCTCCAGTGTGACAATGTCAAGTGTTCCTCAGGGCAGGTATGCCATGGGTTTATTGTGTCATGCATCCAGAGAATCATCTTGTCTTGTGAAACCAAGAACAGATGAAAGCCCCATGATTGAGAGCAATGCATGGTCCTTTGCTTCTTCACTCTTTAACGCTTGATTTTCGCAGCTATGACTTCCGGCCAGAAGGCCACTTTGCACTCAGCCCTTCCTTTACAGTTCTCAGGCCAGAGAGTAGCTTGAAGGTGACTGTCAGAACTCATTTTCACAAGTGTTCATTTGACGCCAGATGGAAAATTTGTAAACCTGCTTATTGTGTTATTAAGTGGTCTTAGACCTAAGTCTGTGGACAAAGTAGCTACCGTGTCAGAGGCCCATGGAATTTTGGCTTTTGATATTGGCAAGGAAATGAAGAATTATCTCATGCATTTGACCGCAGCAGGTGTTTGAGTTGAGCAAATAAAATAATAAATTGGGTAATCTGTAGAGATTTGGAATTGAATCTTTTCGGAAATGAGTTATTTTTCTTGCTGACGTGATAAAAAGTTTCATAAACTTAGTTTCTTCTTCACTGTGCTTCCCTAAATTCAATACTGCCACCCAGATGATGAGCAGTCTTAGGGCTTGGGATGGCTCTGGAAGTGGGTCCTGTTCTTCCAGGGTGGAAAGGATGAATCCAAGTTAGTTGCTTCTAATGAGACTGACAATGGGTTGGTCCCCACAGGTGCTTCCTGTAGGTCAATGAGAGCAAGAGGGCATCTAACCAGGGACATAGGGGAAGGGATGGGGCACACCCCTCTTCAGCGAACATCTGGCTGTGGGGCCCCAGCAAATGGGAGACATATTGACAAATAACCTTCAGTCTCTAGAGAGATACTCTCAACCTCAGAAATCTCTGTCCCCTGGTGTGACCCTTCCAGGGAAGGTTATAGCAACTGATGAGTAAGGTCATATTTCTCCTTTGGCATTGTGCTGGCTAGTTTTATGTTAGCTTGACACACAAGCTAGAGTTATCTGAAAGCGGCAACCTTAATTGAGAAAATGCCTCCATGAGATCTGGTTATAAGGCATTTTCTTAATTGATGATTGATGAAGGAAGGGCCAGATCACCGGTGGCTCTGTGTTCTGTGAGTAAGCAGTCTGAGCAAGTCATGAGGAGCAAGCCAGTAAGCAGCACCCCTCCATGGCCTCTGCATCAGCTTCTGCCTCCAGGTCCATGCCCTGTTTGAGTTTCTGTCTTTACTTCATTTGACAATGAACAGCAATAGGGAAACATAAGCCAAATAAACCATTTCCTTCCCCACTTGCGTTTTGGTCAGCAACAGAAACCCTAACTAAGACAGGCATCTTATCCTAATTCAGTAAATGGCCATTGTAGCTACTTTCCGAGCCAGACAAGAATCAATCTACATGACAGCTCAATTTCTCCCTCCGCTTATGATCACTTCTTTCATTTCCCTTCCACAGGACAGAACCGTATTGTACCCCTAACTCTGACTCAAGAATGGTGTCCCAGGAAATCCATCCCACAGCCAGCAAACCTCATTCACATTTGAGGATTGTTGCTAATCACCTTCTTACTGGAGGGTGCTGACCTTGTCATATAACGGACAGTTCTAGCCACCAATGCCATGTGTCACAGCTAATGGAAATACAGAAATGTTTTGTTTCTAGGATGAGTTCTCTGACATGTTGCCCAAGTTTAAATAGTCAACGCCGAATCCATGTCTACAAGAGCAACACTAACTGGACTCAGGTGACTTCATATAAAATAATAACATTACAAGAGAAGAGCTGGTGTATTAGAAGGAGAGCATGGAGGGGGCCCCAAGAGGGTAGAGAGGGAGGGGTAGAGCTGATACCAATACTCACGCTGGTGTATTGGAGCGAGCGTGTGGAAGGATCGTGGGGGGTAGAGGGGGAGAGAAGAATTGATGGCAATACTCATGCATAAAATCCTCTGCAAATTATAAGAACATGCAGAAATCTTAGAGGATGAGTCTGAGGACGGTCTCAGCTTTTATATTGACAGCTCCTGGTAGATTCAGAAGAAATCAGGACTCTGTTTTGTTTTGTGAGACGAACACTGGCATTAGTGGAATGAAGAAGTTTTATAGCTTTTAGTCACATGTACGGTCCTGTGAAATTCTGCCTTTTAAAAAAATTCTCCCATTCTGATTTAAGATTTCAAAGAATTATTGCCTTCATTATCAGTAGCCGGTGAAGCTGCCAATTCAATTATCTTCCACGGAGGACACTCGTGCCTGATAGAAACTAAAACAATGAATGATCCAGAGTCATCTGTGTGTGTCCCCTAAGGACCTTGTTCTTGCATTTGAATACCAAAGCCTTTGAGCAGGTACCATTAAAATATAACATTTTAACAAAGTGCCTGAAGAAGATAGCAAAGCAGCTGTGTGAATATGTGGTTCTCTCTCAAAGAGAACTACGATTATACATCACCCTTAAGATAAATCATTGCCTTATGAAAAAGTAATGCTTTTTGAAATTTTCTGTCCATTTCAGGAGATATAAAACGGCAGTCATATGAAAAGGGTCAAGAAAATGAAAGGTCAGTTGAAAGGCAGCTGGTGGTCTGGGGAGATTGCTCAGTGGTCAATGGTAGTTTCTTCTACAGACAACCCTAGCTGCGTTCCCAGCACGTACATGGGGCAGCTTCACTGCCAGCTCTAACTCCAGCTTCAAGAGATCTAGAGCCTCTGGCTTCCCTGGGCGCCTGCACTCACATGCGCGTGGCACCCACACAATAAAAAATTAAGTATAATCCATAAAATCTAAATCAACCAAAAGAGTTGGCACATGCCATAGGTCCAGATTTTCTGTCTTAGTTATTTGTTCGTTTTTGAGCTTTGGCACCCCGCTAGTACACTTTTTACATTGTTTGAGACTTTCATTCACGTATAGTCAAATACCATACCCACTCTCTGCTGCCACATCCCAGCTTCACATTTTCCTTTCTCTTTTGATAGCCTGCTAAGTGTTATGTATTAGTGCTGCTCATATTTTTATTTTCATAGCCGGATAAGGACTACCAGTTCATGATACTCATATGTGAGTGTGTGAAGACATTTGCAAGAGCGTGGAAACCCACCCATGGACCATCAAAGAAGAGCGATCCTCTCTCCCTCGCAATGATCAGTTGCTAGTCCCTAGTTAGCTGTCGGTGGGTCCTAGAGAGCTCCTCTCCATATTCTTGGTTAATGTTGCTTGGTAAGAATACTGTGAGAAGTTCTCTTTAGAACAGAGGTCAATCCAGTGGTAGAAATGGAGTAAAGGACCCAAGGGAGAAACTCCCTCCCCACACTTTGTTGTCACACAAATGAAATTTTTCAAAGAAGAGGTCCTTTAACTCCCCTTCCTCCCCCTCCTCCTCCTCCTCCTTCTTCTCCTCCTCCTCCTCTTCGAGGAGGAGGAGGAGCTTCTTCTCCTCCTCCTCCTCTTCCTCCTCCTCCTCCTCCTCCTTCTTCCTCTTCTCCTTTCTTTTTCTCCTCCTCCTCCTCCTACTCCTACTCCTTCTCCTCTTCCTTTCTTTTTCTCCTCCTCCTCCTCCTCCTCCTCCTCCTCCTCCTTCTTCTTCTTTCTTTTCTCTTTCTTCTTCTTTCTTTGACATAGGGCTGTCTGGGTTTACCTATCTATCCTGGAACTTACTCTGCAGACCAGGCTAGCCTCAAATGCATAGAGATCTGCCTATCTCCTTTAAATTCTTCTAATATTAAGAGTTTCCCACTGTTATTAGAAGTTTGATCTAGTTTTGTATTATAACTTGTTGCAGTAAGGCTTTGGGCCTTATTTACCTTATTTACCTAGATAATATCCTCAGTCCTCATTAGTTTTGTTTGTTTGTTTGTTTTTGTTTGTTTTTTTCTGGTATTTTTTTTACTTGTTTTTTTGTTTGTTGTTGTTTGGTTGGTTTTTGCCATCTTAAAACAAGCTAGAGTGATTTGGGCAGAAGGGCCTCCACAGGGACAAGTTAGGGTGCAGAAAGTATAAAGGAGTTCACCAGAGACCACATGGCTAGGAGCAACAGTCTTAGCATGCAGCGTCTGTCAATCTGCCGCTGCCATTTCTCCCCTTGGCAGTATAATGACCAGAAGCAATGATAGCCCTGTGTCCTCAAAAGGAGTAGCCTCAGTGTCACCTGAACGCACAACAGTGGGGCTGGAGAGATGACTCAGCAGTTAAGAGTCTTAGCTGCTCTTACACTGGACAAGAGTTCAGTTCCCAGCACCCATGCTATGGCTCGCAACCACCTGTAAGTTCAGCTCCAGGAGATTTGGCGCCCTCTTGTGGACTCTATAAGCATTTCACTCATGAACATATACATGGTACATAATGCACATACAGGCATGTACATGTATACATGTACATATTCTACACATACATGGACATATTATAAGATAAGATAAAAATCTTTTTTAAAGAGGAAAACATGCAACACTGAGATGGAGAAAGAAGTCCAGCTTCTCCCAGCGAATCTTCTTCATCTTTGTAATTATCCTGCCATGCTTCTGACTTTTAAAACCTAACTGAAACAAAGAGACAAAGCCAGCTTAGACTGAGTTTCAGGCCTTTCTGTTCTTTAAGAAACCTCCCAGAAGCTTCCTTTCTGATGTCTTACTATGTGGTACTCACTTGCTATTATAGCCGTGGGAATGGTCAGGTTCCACTTTTCCCCACGGAGCACAAGCTGTTACAGAACTCACCAAGGAAGTGTGTTTACTTGTTTACCCGAGGACCTACTATGTGCTAAGCCTTACAGGAGACATTTGCTGTGGACTTGTGAAGAAAGTGAAAGTTGTGATTCTTTTCACCATGTTCATTTTCTCATGGCGAAAGAGACCAGCAATATGAATTCTCTTAGCCAGCTCATTGTAATCTGTTCAATAGGATTAATCCATGAGCTATAAACATTATTAACTGGATAGCATCCCAGAACATGAAGCATTTCCTGCTTCCCGTGAGCACCGTTCTTCTGCTTCAGCCAGGCAAATGTTAAGATGTCCTCCTGTGAAAACACATTTCAACATATAAAGCAAAGTTTGACACATGCATCTGCCATGTAACATGACCTAAAACTTTCCGTGTTTATGAAGTGACAATCACCTGTTTGTGATGCGGATAAAAATTGAAAGTGTCCTTATCTCTTCTCTTTTTAATCATTTTCTCCAAACTGGCATATCACACCCTTGGTAACATGCTTGATATAGTGATACACAAAGCCTAGGAAGTCTTCTTAAGCCCAAATTTTTCGTTAACTTTTCCTGAGTATTAGGAGGTTCATTTCAGTGCATTCGGTGGGGCGACAGTCATCTCTGTCAGCAGCAAACCCTGGATACAACCCTGCCCAGAGCTTAGTGTTGGCCTGTTTATTGGGGCTGGATTAGAGTTGTGACCCCATGTCCTTAAATTTGACATGTGATTTTTGGCCCACTGTGGAGTGCAATTCTTAAGAGGCTTCTGGGAAAGATCTTTTCCCCATTTCTTGGCTCTCTGGGCCATTCTGACTGAGTTGGGAAGGAGAGTTTGAATGTTTTGGGTCTGTGCACTTGGCTAGAGTATGGATGATTTGGTTGTGGTCCTAGTCTCTGAGGAGCTTGGAACATGGCCTAAGAGGTTGCCTGATGTACATTCTCGTGATAACTTGGAGCAGGAAGGGACCACAGAGGCCACCTACACCAACCTCTCAGACAGATGCAGAATCTTTAGAGCCAAGGAGGTCAAACAAGTAACCCAACATCTTAGAATGAACTTATGGCAAAGCGGAGCCAGAATCCAGGTCTCTTCCCAGGGTCATTCTCTTCCCATGACCACAGCCTCTCTCTCATCTTTGGCAAACCCACCTCTTAACCTAATAAATAGGATGGATGGTCTTAAACTTTGGACGGGGTCAGTACCGTGGGGATAAGCTAACAACTATTGCCTTTTGTAGTAGAGCAAGCATCTAGCCCAAGACTAATGACTAAAGAAAGTGGAAGAATGAAGCAAAGCGAGGATGTAACTGACCAATGCAGAAGAGAATATTAGCAAGATCACCGAAGGGATTAAAGCCTCAGCTTACATAAGTGGTCTTCTGTCTTTGGGGGCTTGGAAGCAGCTCAAGTGGTCTCTTAGGCGTTTTGCAGTTACTGCATTTTTCTTTGCATGGCTGATTTTGATGGAAGAGTGTGGGGTTTTGTTTGTTTGTTTGCTTTGCTTTCACAAGAAGGAAGATTACAGCTTCAAGAGCCAGAAACTCTTGCCTTTGTTTCGTTTCTATTTATTCTCTAGGGGAAAAGGGCATTTGGGGGGCTTTGCCGGAGGGGCCTTCATGTCATCTTTGTGCACTATGATTAAACTTAGATGCCAACTTGGCCGGGTTAGAGGACGCGCAGTGGTTGGCACAGCTTTCCTGATGTGTTTCTCTCTGAGGGTCTTTCTCAAAGATGGTCACACTGGGGTCAGTAGACTGAGGCATGAAGCTCCACTCTTGCTGATGGAAGATCTCTGTGTGCTAAGGGGCTGAAGAGAATGAAAAGCAGATCATGGAGTAATTGGCTTCTTACCTGGAGCTGGGATAGTTATCTTCTCCTGATGCTGGACATGAAGGGCTCAGATTGCAGACTCTGGGAGTTAAACCAGGAGCCCCCTACATCTCTGGCCTTTATCTTAAATCAGGATTATTCCAGGGCTCTCCTGGGTCTCCAGATGGCAGACAACATATCATGAGACATTACCTCTCTGGTTCAAGAGTTTCATCTCATAGGAAACCTAGTTATGCATCTATATATTTCTACCACTCCCATATTACCATCTCTGTACCAATCTAGCCATCTCTGGTTGTCTGCATGTGTTTTTTTTGGTTTCGTTTCTCTAGAGAACCCTGACCAGTGAACCCCATGACTCTGCTCATATTAATACTTTATGAATTCGGTAGTGATTGACTTCTATAATAGATATCTAGGGTTTGGGATGTGGCATATTGGTGGAGAGCCTGTAGTGTTCAGTCCCTAGCACATAAATGTGTGGTATGATAGCACGCTTTGTAATCCTAGAATTTGGGAGGCAGAGACAGAAGAATTAAGAATTCAAGAGCATTCTTAGCTACATAGTGACTCAGGCCAGCAGGACTACACGGAACCTTAATCAAAACCCAAAACTTTGAGAGCAACAATGTGAGTGTGTGTGTGTGTGTGTGTGTGTGCTTCTTCTGTTTGTTTTCTTTGCAAATTAATCATATAGCCACACACTTTATTTTTGTCTCTCTCCATTTACCTTCATAATATCACCATTTTCCACTTACTAAAGCTTTCATTTTGAATCATTTTAATAACATTAAAACTCCTCATTTTATGGAAGTGTGTTAAATTAAAATTTCTCCTGTGTGAGATATTTAATCTTGGTTTTATGTCAAATACTCAGATAGCAGCAGGAAGAAATGTACAGGAAATTTATTCATTTCTCTTTCCCACATATCCTGAAGATACTGGGTCTTCTATAGCTTAGGTTATAGTCCCAGTGCTGGCAAGCTCTAATTGTTTCTGTCCTGGAAAATTACATTTATGGCTACTGTAGTAAGTCAAGAAGTTATAATCATTATATATGATGCATACAGATAGCCATGTAGGTGTTCAATGTATATATTACACTTTTAAAATTTTAGCAATAACATTTGATTTTAAGATAAACATTGTTGGAATGGCACAGGTTATATTGTTGGTATAGTCTGGGCTTTTTAAAAACCATGCATCCTGGAGTTTGAATCTTCACTTTGGCAGTTAATCTTGGGTCTATCCTTTATGTGGTAAAAATAATGGTGACAGAATATCTACCCTGAATGCTTGATTAGATATTTTTATTGGAAGCTAGATTACATATTCACATTGGAGGCTAGTGTTATCAGCGATGCAGAGAGCACAGTGCACAAGACATCAGATGCCCAGTTAAAAGATTTCTACCACTGCTCTGCATTCATAAATCATTCTTCAAACTTCTTTTTCCAAGCAATTTGTAAAATAAGTTTTATTCATTTATACATAGAAACATTATAAATGGATAAAAGGAACACACCTTTCCCCCCAGTTAACAGCATGCCCTAGTTAGTGCAACCAGCCTTCTTTCGTTTACTTTTGAGACAAGATCTTGCTCTGCAGCCCATGCTGGCCAAGAAAATGCAATGGTCCCCCTGTTTCAGACTCTACGTATGCACATTAGCACCCCCAGCCTTTTCTTCTGTGGCTGCTCAAAGGCAGAGGTGGCCTTTCTTAGCAAGGTCTCCAATTCTAGCATTGCTCCAGCTCTTTGAGAATCTTAGAATGCAATCCTAAGGCTCCTGGCCATGGGGCTGCCGAGGGACGGGGCAGGAATTCCTGGAGCTGCCGCTCGCTGCGGATGCTTTCCTTCGCTTTTGTGACAACCCCACGCTTTGCCTTCACTTCTGTGCACCTGGAAATCTCAAACCATGGCTTTGTTTCTGTGGTGAGCATATTGTGTTTGGTCTTCTGCTCCTTCACCAGCCCTGAGTATTGTTAAAATACAAATGATAGATTATTAGGATTTAGGAAAAATTATGGAAGCTGGAGAGATGGCTCAGGACTTAACAGCACTTGCTGCTCTTGTAAAGGTTCTGAGTTCAGGTCCCAGAACCTGCACCAGGCAGCTTACAACCAACCATCTGTGACTGCAGCTCCAGCGTAAGATCCCTGTGCCTTCTTCTGACCTCTGTGGATACATGCACGTATGCATGTGCACACACACACAAACACACACACACAGCATGCACACATACTCACCACGCACACACACGCACATGCACACACACGCACACATGTGCAGACACTCACACAGCATGCACACATACCATGCACACACACGCACATGTGCACACACACATGTGCACACATACATACACACACACACATGCACGTACCATGCACTTCTGTGACAGGTAGCCCAACTCTTCAGCACACACAGGGAGGCCATCATTTCCTCATCACAACTGTGCACACTGGCTGAGTGTGGATTTTCCCATCCTTCTTCACAACAGTGGTGTGACCTTTAGATTTACCACTCAGAGAAAATATCAGCATCGTGTGTAAGGAGATGCCCCAAAATTGATCGAGCTGGGTGGCAAATTGGTAGTAGTGAACTGTTTGCATCTCTTTGGTTACTCTGGGGGCCTTTCTGGATTTTGCTGCAGGTATTTTTCTTGAAATAAGAAATTCATAAGATCATTCTGTGGAGGACCCAACTACCATGATCAGTCAGGTTTGTGAGAGGAAAGGAATCCAGAGATGACCTTCCCAAATGACATTGGTCATCATATTCTTGCGTGTTTGTGTTGACATTTGCTTCTTTGTCTTCTGCATGAGGGTACAAGGTTTGGATGTTCTTCATTTCCCCTTTAAATTTATAAAATGTAAAGGCAATATAATACAAAATACCAAATGTCATACTCACATCCTGTTAATCTATCCTGAGTGATGAACATAATCTTCAATCATAAAATTTCCCACGTTTCATCAGATACATATGTGCATTCAAGTATATAAATGGCTGTGCCATGCCCATCTCTGTGAAATACCCTTTGAAACTGCATTAGTCAGCAGGATCCCCCCCCCGACTCTGATAGGGGGGCTTAGTGCATTTTGTATATTTGGGAAGTGATCTTAGAAAAGAGAAGTAAAGGAGCGGGTCACATGAGGACGATGGGGACAGAAGAGGTTAATGAAAAGAATGCTTGATTAGAGAGGGAACCTCTGATTGTCACCGGGAAAGCTCCGAGGAACCGCTGTACGTGCCAGATGACAGAACGGGACAATCACTGCTCAACTGTCATATTGCATTGTCGGGAGAATGACCCCGCACGTTAACTCACTTGCAAATTTGGTTGGAAGTGCACAACTGAGCAACCTTTTGTAGTGCTGAAAGAAAACAGCACCTCGTGACCATTTGCAATGACCTGGTTGGGAGCCAACCAGTTGGAAGCTGATGGACTGGAGGGCTATGCTTAGATGGAGCAGGAGCACGGAAGCATAGCCTCCATCCATTCCTATCCCCATGCTCCTCTCCAACCAGCCCTTCAGCAACAGCAGTGTGTATCTTAGACACAGCTCCATGTTAGAGTCACATTCTTTCTTAATGGCATCTTTCCTTTCTCAGCTTAGAGTGAGTTAATGCTGTGGTTCAACATGGCATGCCCGCCCCCATGGGCTCCTGTGTTTGAGCACCCTTTCCCCAGGTGGTGGAGCTATTTTGTAAGATTGTAGAATCGTTGGAAGGTGGAATCTTTGGAAGTGAATCTCTGCTGCCTGCTTGCTGATGGTCACGATATGGCCTACAGCCTCATCTTCCTGCTGCCATGCCTTCCCCCATGTAATGGGTCATGCCACTCTAAACTGGAAGGCAGAATTAGCTTCCCTCCTGTATGTCGCTTTATGTTAAGTATTTGAGCACAGCAACATAAACCTATAGCCTAAAAACTACAGTGCTCCAGAGACCTTGACACTGGCACGCTCACATCCTCACTCTGTTCTCACTGAAACTCAGCAAATAGCATCAGAAACCTGGACTGGCATGATGATACACACAGATAGATAGATAGATAGATAGATAGATAGATAGATAGATAGATAGATAGATAGATAG
>LOEQ01003076.1:440022-452739 GCA_001685075.1 Bramus lutescens | reverse complement strand
GATGGATGGATGGATGGATGGATGGATGGACTGATGGGTAGTTGAACAGATGGATGGGTAAATGGCAGATGATATATTGATAGGTGGGTAGATGGTTTGATGTGTGGGTGAATGGGTGGGTGGATGAATAGGTGGCTGGCATATGGATGAGTGGATAGGGGGGTAGGTGGGTGGGTGGGTAGAAAGATGGAGGATAGATGGACTGGTGGGTGGGTGAACAGATGGATGAGTGAAGAGGTGGGTGGGTGGATAGATGAGTACAATTTTAACTGTATGATTATCATTCCATGGCGTTCCTAAGTAGCTTAACTCAATAATCTTTAAATTTAGGGCTGTGACCTTGAATCACCAGTTGAATTCTTCCATTGAACCCCAGGTAGTTTCTTTGGTTTTGTTTTTCGTTTTGCAGAGAGGAGCACCTTGCGGTGCAGGGTAGCCTTGGCTTCCTCAGCGCTGGGGTTGTAAGTCATGGTCAGCAGGCTTTTCTTCTCTTAGGACTGGGTTTACTGACTTTAGAAAGAGAGTGCATTTAGAAAAAGAACCCAAGTTAAGATTCTGATTTTTTTTTTTGTCAGCCTCTTCGACATAGATGGAGAATGAGTCCTCATTTCTCGGTGAAGTTTAGATTTTAAATTTTGAGGTGCTAGCAGGACCTCCTATGATTGACTCACCGGAATAAACTATGACTATGATTTTAGCTCTACCATGTGTTAATAGAACCATCCCGATTCCTGCTTACTCACAATATAACATTCATTCTGTTTTCTGCAACAATGGTGCCTCTTACTTCTGCCAACAGGACTAGAAATTAAACTTTGCAGAGGTCCCCCCTTTTCAATGTTAAGTATTTCACCCTTACCACCCGAACCATTTCCCCAGTCACTCTTGAGTAACTTTTGATGACTAGTTGAAGTCCTTCAATTTCTTGCTTGCTCTCTTGTATTATAACGACATCTAGGAAGACAGCATTGGCTGATGACGATAAGCCAATTCTAATACTAGGAACAGTGCAGCATCACAGGAAACCACAGAAGCTTCTGCACAACTCAGGTCTTAGGCTGGTTCTTCGAGAAGCCCACAGTGTTGCAGGCTCTATCAAAGGAAGATTCTGTGCGCACTGAAAGAGCAGCTAGCTTATATCCGTATCTAGCAAGTTGTAACAGGTGTCTTGAGAATGTGTTTATAAATCTCAGTGGACAAAACCTGCATGCTGTGTCATTTGGATATCACCCTGGCCACCCCTCACCATTAAATGTGTTCCTTAGTTTATATTCAAGAGATCTGAAATCCCTTTGACTTGAAAGAAACATGCTCCCCATTATTATTTTACTTGCAAACTATATATTAATCTTCTTTGATAACCATCTCTTCAAAGTAAAAGGACTATCTTCGTTTTATATTTAAAACAGTGAACTTCAAAGCTTTGATATGAATGCCAGTAGGGTGCACACACACACACACACACACACACACACACACAAAGTTCTTCAGAGCTCCCGAAACACTGGGCAGAGTCTGAAATTACACACGCTTCATTCTTATGTTTTCCCTTCGATTTAAGAAATTCTCTTGTAACTTAAAACAATTTGGTGAGATCCTCCACCCTCCAGATGGCATTTTAGAGCTATGTCATAAACCTCTAAAACCAGACATTAATGGTGGGAATGTTGATCATCTGGGGTTCCTAGGGAGCTCATGAATGTAGCAGGCCTGTGAAAATGAAGATCAACTTCCAACATAAATCAGTGCGTCTGAAGGCACATGAGCTTGTGCCCAAGCTGTCTGTTCCCCTTTCCCAGAAACAGGAGACCAGCTGTCCAGGAGAATCACATGAAAGTGTTGTGAGAGATCGTTGAAGCCCGACTCAGTGTGGAGAAGTGATTTGGGGGTGGGGTGAGATGGAGCACTTACCAGGCTCTACCATCTGAAAACACAAACCCTCTTTAAGAAGGCATTTACTGCCCACCCCCCATGCTCTAAGGAGCATGAGAGAAGGCTGCAGACACCTTTGTGCTGCGTGTTTCTTCTGTCTTCTGTGCTCTAAGTGTGGTTCTCCTAGAGGCTTCCTTTAGGTGGCCCTTAACTTGTGGCCGCACTGTGCTTGGCCCTTTTCTCTGGAATGAACAGACTTTCTAAATAAATCATTGCCATTCTTCCTTTTTTTATCAATTAAAAATAATGCCAATTTATGCAAGTTTTAGAAAATACTAGCCTGATCATTAACAATTAATATGAACAGTATGTCAAAAAATAACTCTTCATATATTTTCTCCCATTCAGGTACTATCCTGGCCTGACTGTGTTCACTCCTAAGCATAGACAGGACTGAGCACATTGGGATGATTTGGCTGTAGTCTTTCATGTATTTTTTTAGGAATGACTTTGAATATCAACATTTTATAGCTTTATTATCTATCCGGGCATTAAATCTGTTATTCTCTCCCACCTCCTGAAATATAACGAGATAAGAGATTTGCAATAAACACAATGAAAGCAGCAAGTTTTATTTAATAACCAGTATAAAGCAAAGGCTGCTCTTTGCTTCCCTGGCAAATGTTTGATGCCCATCAAATCAATCCAACTCTTTTTGGTTTTTATTCTTTGGGGCATTTTTCACATATATCTACCTTGACTCTGCTAAGGTGTTAAGGAAACAAGCAAAAACAGAAAAACAACCCCACCTTGTACTTTTCGCAGTACTTTTGGCATTGCCATCGAAGGTACATGGAACCAAGAAATCAGATGTGATCAAGGGTAAATTTCGTGATTAGCAATCTCACTGCAGCAGCTGCGTCTGCACCCAGACAATTCCAGTCGTGCTGGCGGACACCGGAAAGAGTGAGGCTGTTTCTTTTGGTAATTGTAATTCCTCTTCCAGTGGCTGGGCAGATGTGACCCACTGGGAGCTACGCTGCTGGTTCCTCCCGGCTTTGTCCTCTGTGGATACCTCTCCTTTCCCTGTCGTGCACTGCTTCCTGCTTCCTGCCTATGTCCTCACCATCAAACATAGGGATCGTGGGTGGAGAAAGCAGAACCATCTGTTCCCATCGCTATGTATTCAGAGCCTCAGAGCCATCAATCACCTAGTTGTTACCCCCTAAAACACAGTCCTCTTTTCGAAGCTTCTACGAGAGAGTTTATTCTGGAGCCAAATATGAGTGACCATGGCCTGGGGAAAACAGACTCGGGTTACCTCAAATACCATGTTTTCTATGTAGTAACTTCCCTGAAGTTTTCACAGTAATAGAACAATGAAAATCATAAATCAAGGCATCATTCAAGTACATTGGTGGAAACTTCACCTAGGTAGGTTGCCCGAAATCAGAGCAAACTTTGCTACAGGCCTGAGATACTTCCTGAAGTGTCTGTGCACTGCTGGGTGGTGAAATGAAGTGATCTGCTGAGTATATGCATTCAAAAGTTTTCAATTGATCACAAGGTCATGATGCTAGGTCAGACACACACCTGGGCAAGTTATGGCTATTTGGGGCTGCTAAAGATAGCTCAGGATAAATTGTAATTAAGCTCTGGACCAGTAGCACCTCAACCACTTCAGAATCACACTGCCTTTCTCATCAGTTCGTCATCCTCGCCGGTGATTCAGAAAGTCAGCCAACAAGACAATGAATCAAACGGTATCACTCAGTTGTTAATCTGAAATATCCCAAACTCCAGTCTTGCTCTTCCTATATCTTTCTTAGAAGTTGGGGAAGGAAGAACATACTGACTGTTGTATTAAGCTGCTTGTTTGCCCCAGCTACTCAGAACTGAAATAACCACACAGAAACTATATTATTTAAATCACCACTTGGTCCATTAGCTCTAGCTTCTTATTGGCTGACTCTTACTTATTAATTTAACCCATTTCTATTAATCTGTGTATCGCCACGTGGCTGTGGTTTACCAGCTAAAGTTCTGTCTGGCTCTGTCGGGGATACATGGCTTCTCTCTGACTCTACCTCCTTTCTCCCAGCATTCTGTTTAATTTTCCCTGCCTAACTCTGTTCCCCTATAGCTCTGCTATAGGCCCAAAGCAATTCCTTTATTTACCAATGGTAATCACAGCATACAGAAGGAAATCCCACACCAGATAGCTATATATCATTAGAAAATTACATTTTTTTAAAAATAACTCTTTGTTGGATAAAAACCCAGTTCTGAAACAAAAGTCCTTCACTCACGTGGAACTGAACTTGGTGGACTGAATTCCCAGGGAAATTTGGAGCTATTAAATCCCTTCACCCCCTTCCTGTTCTAAAAAGAAACCAGGAGAAAGTGAGGTGAACTGTTAGATATCCCCGAGGTTCTGGAATTTCAGGCCGGTTGTTGGTGCTGGTCAGCAGAGAAGACACACTTGGAAATATAGCCCCTTAATACTTGCATTTTAAATTTGAGCCACTTATTTTGTATGCTTCCTCCATGCCCAGCTTTCTGTAAGTTTGACTGACCCCTTGATTCTCTACATCTTTGTAGTGGTAAGCATTGTTCTGCGTGGGCTAGAAATCATTTGTTCCTATCTCTATTCTGCATGTCTTATCTGTATTCTTGTATACTTCAAGCTCTAAACTTCTTCCTGATACATGAAATATATTTATTCATTCCCTATCTTAGTTCATCAGATTCAAATGTCCATGGTTCCCTACATGCCAGGCTCTATTTTAATACATTATTATTGAGATGCCCATGAACAGAGAAAGACTGCTTTGGGGAGCCAGTATTTTATTGGTTTATGGAGATGCTGGATGTGATAAGCTGTCAGATATCAAATAATATCAAATTACTATAGTGTCACAAAATCAAAATAAATACAGGACTGTGATTCAGAGTATAGGACCAGAGGTCAAGGTGGGACAGCTCTTTCAATAGGGAATAATTAAATATTGAAATATTCAAATGATAAGAAGAAATCTCTAGGGACTTGGGAAGGGAAAAAACCTGCTAAGAGAAAAAGGAAGTAAGGGATCTAGGCTGATGCAGATTTGGCAAGTTTGGGAAACAGGAGACCACAAAACAAGAGAATGCCTTTAACTATATCTAAGAATAAAATGTGACTGTTACTCAAAGGCATGAATTAGAAGTCTTTTGGAAAGTCCTAAGCGTCAAAGCCTTGGCTTTCTACAGCATACAATATGAGGTTATTCTTAGTGCTGTCCTCAGGCCTCACTGCATGCTAGGCGAGTTCCCTGACACTGGCTGTAAGCATGGCCAGGGTTCACTAGTCATCCTGGTGGCCTTGGATTCACGTCAGTAGTCAGGAGGGAATTTTCAATCCACTCGAGCCTCTTCAGTAGTGAGCATCACAGACAAACAAGACTTTCCAGACAAACACTTCCAGATCTGAATGTATTATTCTGTCGTACTGCATAGCCGAGGACACTAACATGAAAAACACCCTGAGGACCGGCCCTAAAGGTTCGTTACCTGGACTACAGCCTGTGTCTATTGTCTCTATATGCAGATGGATTATTTAAAAGAGATCAAGCCATTTTTGTGTTATTTTTCTAATTTCTATAATCAAAGCTCTTTCTGGAAACATTAATCTGGCCTATATAAAGAATTAGATTAATATGCATCTAGACAAGAATGCCACACACTCTCAGGTATCTGTACTCAGTTAATCTGAGGGACAGAGGTACTTTCTGTATTGAGTCAGAAGAAAAGCCATTCTGTTTTGTTTTGTTTTGTTTTCTAGCACGCTTCTTGAAATGCACATCCCTGTGGTTATGTTTTTATTTCTCTATTATTGATCAAGGTGATGGACATAGGTTCAGCACATTATTCCACCACCGAGAAGGCTATACTAGATGGTGATTTCCAGAATTGTGGGCATGGTCATGGGAACGGACACAGTGATCCCGAGATGCCAAGAGAGGCAGACCTCAGGAAGCTCTTGCCACCCGCAGGTCACAGGGAAAGCAGAGGCCTGTCCTCAGAATCCAGTACAGCCTGTATTTAGAGACAGGATGCCTCAGCCCCTAGGCCAAAACAGGAAATGGGGGGAAAGCACTCAGATTTCTTCTCTTTTGAAAACTAATTATTGGGGCGAGGTTGCTGTGAGCCAGAAGACACCTTTCAGAAGTTGGTGCCCTTCTTCCCCTTGCTAATGGAACAGCCTCACTTGCTACACAGGTTAAATGGTTCATGAGCTTCAAGGCGATGCTCCTGTTTCATCAGGAGCTCAAGGTCATCATTGCTGACATGATGAGTCTTAGCAGACATAAAACCCAAGAAGCTGTCATTGGAATAGCAACTTCAGACTCTCTCTGGAACCCACCCACTCTCCCATCAGCCCTCGTCTGTCGTCTGTCCTAGGATCCAGTTAAGGGCACTGCGTTCAAATGTGTTGTTGCGTCTCCCTAGACTGCTCAGGTCTGTGACATTTCCTCTGGCTTTGGTCTTCTTCGATAGTCCTGATTCTGAGTCCTGGAGAATGTCTCTGCATCTGAAATTGCCAGACATGTTCTCCATGGTAGGACCTGGTTCACCAGTGGACTTCTGAGAACAATGCCCTTGAGGCGAAGGGTCTTTTTCATCATACCATACCAGGGTATATCTGTGTAAGCACATAAAAATGTCTCTCTAGTTAAAAAGGGGCTGTGTGGGATAAAGTCAGAGAGCCTGAATGAGATGAGATAGATCACAGAAGAGCTCAGAGGGTGGTGTGATGGGAGGTTAGCTATAATCACCAATATGACTCAGCCTAGGCTCTCCGGGAAGCACAATCTCAATGAGAGATTTTGTACATCTCGGTGGCCTGTGGCCATGTCTGTGGTGATTGTCTTAATTAGGTGGGTATGGAAAGGCAGGGCCTGCTGTGGGTAGCAGCATTCCTTAGGCATGGAATCCTAAACTGTATGAGAGTGGAAAAGCTAAGCTTGAGCACAAGAGAGCAAGGAAACATGCATTCATTCATTTCTCTCTGAGCGGCTGTGCATGCGACCTGTTTCAAGTTCCTGCCTTGACCGCCCCACAGTGATAAACTGTGTGTAACCTCAAAGTTTAAACTGAAACAATCCCCTTTGTACTAAATTGCTTTTTGGATGGGTCAGGATGTTTTATCACAACAGAAACGAAACTGGGACACTGCAAGACCACAGTGGTGCTCTGTCTCCTCAAAAATCCTCTGAGTACAGAGCTAGGAGGTGAAGCTTCAAGGCCAAGTCATCTGCCAGCCAGTCTTCAGGGAGGACACCCATGGTGCTCCCCAAATCAAAGAGTTGATTTTTTTTATTTATGCAGTACAGAAAATATCTGAGATGATTTCTAACGCTTTAGTAATATGATTCATTTTTATTTAACCTTTTTATTATTGTATGAAAATCTGATACATGCATGTAGTAGGTTTTGATCAAATCCTTCCCCAGTCCCTCTCCTGCAGTTCTTCCCATACAACCCTCATTTTTCCTCCAATTTTCACGTGCCCCACCCCCACCTTGAAGCCTTCTCTGTCCACTTACTGCTGCTTCTGTCTGCATGGCTGTAGGGCCATCTAATGGAGCATGGGCAATCCTCTCTCACAAGCAGCAATCCCTAAGGAAAACTGACTTAGTGATGTAATTCTACAAAGTGGCTCTGGGCATGGGCTCACTCACATGCGATCACACAGACACACACACACACACACACGCACACAGCCTAAGATTTTTCAAATATTTTTAAATTTTTATAATTCTTTTTTTTTCTTTGTCCTAGGGACTCACAATGGCCCTCTACATTGCAATGGGTTACGAAGCAAATGACATGATTTATTTTTGAAATGCTTGAAAGAGCACACATTTTAGTCATTAAAATTCTTCTGATAGCTTTGATGCTTTGTGTAAATTTTACCAGAAATGAGGATGTTTGGCTCACGAAGTTGGATGCTCCAAGTCACCAATAATTTATCCAGTGTATGATTGCAAAATCCCAAATATTTCACAAGAGCAGAAGCCTCTAATTAAGCATAACACATGACAGAGTGGATTTCTTTTTAAATCTGTGCCTTATAATGCTTAGAACTTTCAGATCGTGAACCGAGAGTTCTCTGTTGAGGTGAAAGAGTTAAGATGAACATGGTTTTCCTCAAGACTTTCCTTCCTCTGTGTGTCAAGCCGGATCCAGAACATTCTGCCAATGCTAGATGGGGTTCTCATGCACTGTCGTTTATGGGAATTGTGTGAGCCGTGAAATCAGTTTCTCTGAGCAGTAGCGCTTGTTTAGAACAGAGGAGGAGGAAACAGACAAACGAGGGGCAGGCAGCTGCTGTAGCACTGACCGAGTTCTTTAGTGTGTTTCAAATGACTGAAGCCAGCAGTTGCGAGTCACAAGACAAGAATGAAGCAGGACCCTGAACGTGTGTTTATGTTTAAACGACAGCTCTAACAAAATCCCTGGAAGTTTTACACAGTAACCGGAACCTTATAAGACCCTGCTTAATGCATTGTCAGGTGGCTGGCTCCACACTGGAGCTGGTCTGCAGGACAGAGCTGGGAAGGCCTCCGGTACCTTGTGGAATAATAGAGGCACTGGAATGAGTCGGGCCAGTTGAAAGGGGCTGGCTGGTCAAGGCCACTGCATCCGGTGCTGTCTTTTCAAACATACTGGTCAGCATTCATGTCAGGTTCAGCCCAATCACGGGCCAGATTTCAGATAGCTGGGGCTGGCAGCCTCGCGGGGCACTTAATTGCAAAACTAGAGAAGAAAATAGGTATGTTCTGGCTAACCCGGCTGTTCACCTACAGGTCTCACTCTTGTTTCCAGAGCATTGTCCCTGGCCCTTTGGCGCTCCTAGCGGCCTGTGCCATCATTACTGGGACAGCTTGGCCTTTTCAGATGTAGCCCCAAGTATTCAAATGAAATTGTCACTGCTGGGTGGTACAACATAACTTGCTTTGACACGGCGTGATGACAGCCACAGAAAACAGACTTTTATTGCATTTATTCACTCAGAAAAGTGTCACTGGTGGCTCACAGCAGACATCTACTTAGTTAGATCTGAATGAACCCAAAGTGAGCCATCTGCATTGCCTGCTGTCTTTGTGTTCTTAGAAAGAGACCCCAGCAGGCCCGCCGCGGCTGTAAAATGGTGTTAAGAGAAGACGATCATACTTAGAACCCAGAAGGGATGACTAGAAACTTTCAAACTAGAGTAAAAATAGGGTAGGCACGTGGGGTGGGCAGCAGCTCTTTTTCTTCTTTGCTTGCTCCTGTATTCACAAAATCCGCAGCTGCACATTGTAACCTCCGGTTATGTTTGGTCTTCATGTAAAATATGTGTCATTCCAGGACAAAGAGAAAGGGCTTGATTGGTGGGGCTTGGCAGGCAGCTTTTATCCGCACTGTCTGTTATCTATGTGAGCTCCCACAGAGAGGTTTAGTAGAGAAGGGACTCAAGGCATGAGCAGCCTGTCTTTACCTCCTAGAATAAAATTCCACTAATGCACCATCTGTGGGAGATAAGGGCTCCCATTTCCTCTCTGGCTCATGTCTCTGCTAGGAGGAAGCTTTTCCTCAAAGAGGCAACAGGGAGTAGACCCTGTGGGAAGGTTGCAGAGGCAGATGAGAATTCTTTTATTCCTAGAAAAGGAAGTTTCCTACTACAAAAAAAAAAACACAAAGAAAACACAGAAATAAGAATATGATTAAAGGTTCTATAGGTGGGAAATGTAAAGATGAAGAAACTTGTATTTTCCTGTTCCTTAAATATTTAGAATGAGGAAAATATATGTCTTGCTTTTCTTATTCTAATGTCTTATGACTATATATGTATATATATAATTTTATATATTTAAAATGTCATTGATGGAGTTGGAGAGTTGGGTCTGTAATTAAGAGGATTTACTGCTCTTCCACAGAACATGAGTTCAGTTCTCAGCACCTGGGCTGGTTCACAGCCACTTATGACTCCAGTTCTAGGTAACCTGACTCCTTCTTTTCACCTCCATGGGCGTGACTATCACACACACACACACACACACACACACACACACGGAGAGAGAGAGACAGAGAGAGAGAGAGTTATAGAAACAACAAAGTGAAGACCATATACAGTTTATTTTTTGGGAACCCTTGCAGACGCACCTGAGCCAAGGCAGTCCTGCCGAGATGAACATGATGCTGGGATGGCAAAGCAATCTCTCCTGAGATTGTACATGAAATGCAGACATTTCACCCAAAACCCTCATCTTATGAATATTGGTATATAGTATTAAATATAAAAAAGAAATAGGAAAGTAGCCAAATTTCTAAAAAAAAATGAAATTATGGTTCTTCTGGCTTCCTCTTACATGGAGGGACCCCAGATAATTCTCTTTAGGTATCTTCCACACAACGATTTTTCAATAAAAGTGCCACAGGGCTAATAACTGTCCCACCGTGTGACCATAGGCAGCAAGCTATCCAAATGCAGTGCATCGTTCTCACAGTGTGGCAGCTGAGATACCACTACTCAGGCTTTGACCATGGCTGATGTTGGTCAAGATCCCCAATGCCACCACTTAGTGGAGAGGAAGTTTGGCTCCTCCAGCCTCCATGCCCTCATTGATACACCCTGCCTCTCACAGTTGCTAATTTAGTCATTTGGTGAACATCTATTGAATGCTTTCAACTGCCAAGCTGCCTTGTGCGGAAGGAAGAAAAGGTCTCAGGTTAGTTCTGTGACATCCCCCTGGGCAGCCATATGGGATGACACATTGAGCAATGATAACCTTGTTAAGTCTCACGAGCCCACCATGGTAGCTATGACAACAGATGGTAATTCATGTGCACATGTCAAATTAAACCCCCATCTCTTTCTTATAACCCTTTCTTGCTTATTGTTATAGGAACAACTTGATATATGTATATAATCTCATGTTCACTTCCCCATACTTTCTTTCTCCCCCTCAGAATGGAGTCTACTGAGAAATGTGAAGTGGTAATTCAACATTTTAATGGAAAATATCTGAAAACACCACCAGGCATCCCAGGTAAGAAATGCCATCAGAAGCCACTCAAAAGTGTCTTGGATTCGGACTAATGTTAAATCATTTGCCTACTGTTGCAGGGGTTAAATTATTTGCCTACTGTTGGAGGGGTTAAATCATTTGCCTGCTGTTGGAGGGGTAAATCATTTTCCTACTGTTGGAGGAGGTAAATCATTTGCCTACTGTTGGAGGGGGTAAATCATTTACATCCTGTTGGAGGTATTAAATTATTGGCATACTGTTGTAGTTACATCATTGGCATACTGTTGTTGGAGGGGGTAAATCATTTGCATACTGTTGGGGGGTAAATCATTTGCATACTGTTGGAGTGTTGTAAAGCATTTTTCACATCTCCTTTTTTCAAATCTGTGCACATTGAGTAGTATGTGTGGTGTATGACATGTCTATGTGAATGTACATGCTATACACTCACATGAGAGGGCTAAAGGGGAATACTGGATGTCTTATCAGTCTCTGTTTTATTCTCTTGAGACATGGTCTCTCACTGAATCAGAAGCTCACTAATTTGCTTATACTGATGGCCAGTGAGCTCCAGGGATGCACCTGTCTTGATCCTCAAGTACATAGCCATGCCTAGGTTTACATGGATGTTGGGAATCTAAACTTGGACTCTCATGCTTATATAGCAAGCACGTAAGCTGTAGAGCCAGCTCCTCACTTCCTAATTGTGTATGTGTGTGTAAAACACTATTTAAAAACTCGTTCCCAGACTTTCTGGGTGATTCTTCATTGTGGTGTGTTTGAATTGTTGCTGTTGATTCCCTGAAGTGGCTTAGAAGAGGAACAGAGCAAAGTGCAGGTGTGCTTGAGATGAACGATGCTTGTGACACTCGACATGAGTGCTGAATCCTTCATCTGTCTTGTATTAAGTGGCTATGCCGTGATATTCATAGCAGAGTGGAAGAGCTCATACTCGACCTAACCACCTCTGTCCACTTGCAAGAAAACTTTATGGCAGTTGGCAGTCATGAAATCTTGAGTGCAAAAATCTTATATTATTATAAGTGACAGTTTGAGAAATTGCTAAAAGCTGCAATCTATACTATCCCATAATATTTTATATTTTCTCAATGTAGAAATCTTAAGAGTTTTATATACAATGTAAAAAGATAACACTTTCGATTATCAAGAGTTATATTTAACATAAAAAATAAAATGTATCACGTCTATCAGAATTATTAATGCTTTAACTTGGCTTAACCTGCTAGGGAACAAGAAAGGCATTTGGTGTTAGATGCTTACATTGAAAAATAGCTCATGAGACCTGAGCATGGTGGTTCAACCCTGCCTTCCCAGCACTTGGGAGGCAGAGGCAGGAGAATCAGGAGTTCAAGGTCATCTTCAGCTACATGGAGACTTTAAGGACAGCCTGGACTACCTGAAATCCTGTCTTCAAAAGTGATATTGCATATTAATATATAAAAATTTTAGATTGAAGGAAGTGCTATGCTGAGACAAATTATAGCATACTAAGAGCCTTTTAGTGAATGCTGGTTATTGTATGGCTCTTTTGATGATGACCTATATCAATAGAAAAAAGTATATATATATATATATATGTGTGTGTGTGTACATATATATGTACATATATGTATATATGTGTATATTTACATTTTGAGTTTTGACAATTACTGTTATAACAATACTGTCACTGGAATCCATAAAGGGTTTGGAAACTTGGCTTCTCAATTCCTTAAAACAGATTGAAGTTACATAGAGGAGAAAATGTGAATGATAGGATAGATTTTTTTTT
>LOEQ01003076.1:417622-431101 GCA_001685075.1 Bramus lutescens | reverse complement strand
CCTCCCCAGTCCATATTCCCCCACCCCATACCCTCCCCAGTCCATATTCCCACTTAAACCTTTAACGCCATCATTGCTCATCCTGTCTTCTTTCGTATCACAAGAACATATTATATTATTTTTTACCCACTAAAATAACATATGAGCTCAAAAGTATCTGCAAACCTAAAATATGCCAGGAAAAGTATTCCAATTAATTCATGCAAATATGCTTCTTTTAGGTTTCAACTTTAATATCACCTTGGTAATTCCCAATATTGAAAAAGTAGAGTGGCTGAGAAAGAAAACTGAAACTTATTATAGCAGACATCAGGTGGAAAGTTTAAAGGGTGCTCCATCCCTGCTTGCTTTCCCATGAAAGGGTGTGTCCTCAGGCTTCAAGGTTCTGTTCCCTATGGAGCTTTAAACTTCACGCACAAATTAAAGTTCTCATGGGGGCTGGAACAGTAAATATAAACAAATATGCTATGATAACGAAAAGAATTCTTAAGATTCAAGTGGTTTCCTCTCTTCCTTGGGGCCAGCAGATTGGCCCAGGAGGCAAGGGATCTCACCTGGCGAACAAGCCTGGTGAGCTTGGCTTAATCCTCAGCCCCATGTAATGTAGAAGGAGAGACCCAACTCCACTGAATGGTCCTATGGCCTCCACACGTGCCCCAAGGGCATGCCCACAAGCCAATCTGATGGAGACTGGTCTTTAGTTGAGGGTCCATCTTCCCAAGATCGCCAACAACTAAGAGTTTTCGTAGATGACTGGGAAATGGGAACAAAAGGCTGTAGCAGAGACTCCCAGGGATCCTTAAGATCCTTTCCGACAATTTTCAGGTATTTTCATAATGATAATGATACATAATAATACACTGTTGCTTTTGCCCTCTGATTTTTCTCCCTGGTGGAGAGTGGTGACCCATAGGAGAAGCCAGCCAATGGCCATATGAGAAACCAGCTGTCCTCAACCAACTGCTCCAGAAATTATACAGATTTGTTGCTGACAGTGATATCTTTATTATTAAAAAAGGCTTTTGCTCTGTAGCCCAGGCAGGCCTCAGATTTGCCACATTCTGTCCCAAATGCCAGGTTTGTAGGTGAGAGTCACTATGATACATTCCAAAGATTAATACAAGGCTGCATTTACAGTATTAATGTTGTAGATAACTTAAAAAATAAAAGTGTTTGTATTGACTTTCAACTCATCTGTCATTGCTATTTGAAAGTAAATTAAGTAGAAATCTGAAATATGTTTTTAAGTGAGGAATCTCAATAAATATTATATAAATACAGCCTGTAGAGGAGAATTCAGTAACTCTTTAAAAGTTATTGTCCTAAGACAAAAAACAGAAAACCTATCCAACCTTGGTGACTCTTGGTATAATAAAATTTAAATCTTTTACTTTCCTAAGAACCGGCCAAGATAAAGCTGAGTTGGGATATCCTTTTGATAGTCTAGCTATGTTCTAGAAAGTTATTTTAATAAGAAGAATTAAGGATGAAAATTCATTTCAACATGTCCCAGTACTCTTCTGCATAAAAAATGTGTGTGTGTGACAGTCTGCAGTGTCTTATTTTATCGAATACAGAGGCTGCAGTTATTTTTAAAATATTTACCATTTTTACTAGTAAATGGCATAGTGCTTGACAAAATATGTGTTTCATGAAGGGGTATAGAAACAACAGGCAGGAAATGTAGAGAGGAAGCTAACATAAATTTTGAGTGGCCTGTGAGCCTGCCAGATGTGGAATTGGCTCTGAGACTACTAACAGAGCCAGAAGTTAAGCACAGATGCGGCACAGGGGGCTTGACTATCACATAGCCTAGAGTATGGCTTTTTTGCAGACTCTGACTTCTGAGCCTCCCAAGTGGACTCCACCATTGAGTGGAATTCCCCATGTGGAAGACACTCAGGAGGAACTTCCTAGTTACTAAGTTACTAGATGATAGGTAACACCATAGCAACAAGAATTTCAGCCCAAGTGTGTAATGAAGCACTCTATGTGTGATGGCTAACCTTGCCAATTTGATGGGATTACAGTCACCATGGAAATAAGGCTGTAAGGACTCTTGATTTGGTGAGAAATTTTCTGGATCAGGTTAATTGACCTGGGATGACCAACTCTAAAGGATTCTATATCAGCTGGGAGCCCAGACTGAATCCAAAGGAGAAGATGAGCTGAACTCAACATCTGTCTCTCTCTGCTTCCTGATTGTGGGTTCATGGGACCCACAGCCTCATAACTCAGCCATCACTTGTCCGACTATGAGCCAAGGTGAACCCTCCCTTCCTCAGGTTCCTTTAGTCAGGTGTTTCTCAGAGCAATGAGACAGGCGGCTGATGCAATATGCTATTTGTGCTCACATGATTTTTTATTTTCTCGAGGAAATGTTGAATCTTCTTTTTCAGAATTGCATGATTGTGAAATCTTTTAAGTTGTTGCATTTTAAAATAGTTCGTATTATCTGTAAGGAAATTGGTGACCTGGTCATTCATAGCACCTAATTATTTTAAATGGACAAAATGATGCCATGGGTAATTCAATTTTTTATAAACAGATATAGTAATGTAACAGATCCCATCAGACAGCCCATTCATTTTTTTCGTTACAACACAAGAATTTTACATCTTGGCCGTACTTAATGTTCTTGATTCAAAGAACAGCATTCTCCCTGCTTATGACATGCTTCCTATGAGAATCTCATGACTGCCCTCTTTGCCTTCTGTGGATTAGATTAATAAGACAGTACTATGGAGCATTCCACTTGGCCTGTGGAAGAATGGGTGCTTCACCTTATTAAAGATTTATTTTTAATTATGATTGTGTGGAGGTGACAGTAGGCATGGGCACATGCGAAAGTAGGTTCCCAGAGAGGGCATAAGAATCAGTTATATCCCATGAAAAGCGATTGAGAGCCCCCTGGCATGGATGCTAGGAACCTAACCCAGGTCCTCTGCAAGAGCAGAATACACTGTTGACCACTGGGTCGTATCTCCAGCTCAAGGCTTGGCTTTTGATGCTGTCATTAGCTCCTCACTAAGCTCTTGATGGAGCCTCTCAGTTCTATCAGAGTCCGGCAGTGTATTTTTTTTTACAAATGCATCAATAAGTTTAACAGAGACTGTATAACTTGGCAGAGTTCTATGAAATTTACTACTAATGGCAGCATTGTAGATCTGTTAGTATTGTGAGAATATTGCCAGTGATATCAGCCTTCTAAACTATGGGTATGATTTAGCAATAGAAGCCTATGAACTGCAGCCATTGCTGGACATTACCTGATAGCCAGGCTGTGTAAGAGATGGCTTTGTGGGACTGGAGAGATGCCTTAGCTCTTGTTGCTCTAGACGACCTGGGTTCATCTCCCAGCACTAACATAGCAAGTAGCTCACACAACATCGGTAACTCCAGTCCCAGGAGACCTGACACCTTCTTCTGACCTCCCAGGTCACTGCATAGACACTGTATATAGGCATACATGCAGGCAAAACACTCATACACATTTAAAAATAATTTTAAAAAATTGAGACTTCAAAATAAATGAATCTTTAAAAAATAAAAAAGAACCTTGATGGTTCCGTACCTTTAGTCCCAGCACTCAGGAAGCAGAGACAAACAGACATCTGTGATTTTGAGGCCAACCTGGTCTACATAGTGAGTTCAGGTCAGACAAGGCTACAGGAAAAAAAATGCCACTAATAGCAAAATAAGGGCTAGTTTTCATTTTGAGTCACATACACAGTTGACATATCTTCTTCTAGAAGGAGTTCAAAAGTTTACATTTTCATACATACACTCATCAAAAAGAGTGAGAGGAGAAAGTGGGGAGAATGGGGGAGGGAAGGAAAAAGAGAAGGGAAGAGGAAAAGAGAGGGAAAAATTGTGATAGGGAGGGAAGGGGCAGAGAGAGGAGGTAAGTTGATGGGAGAGGTGAGGGAGAGGGGAGGGGAGGGACAGAGAGGAGCAGAGCCCATCCTAAGTGATTCACTTCCTCTAACAAGGCTCCACCTCTGGAAGGTTCCAGAACCTCCACAGACAGTACACTGCCACCACTGGTAACGAAATGTTTAAACACGTGAGTGTACGGTGCTCTCATTCAAACCACCACCACTGTAACACAATATTCATGAGAGTGTAGACTGTCGTGATTGTGGATAAAGCAGCTACTAATCCTTTTAGGAACCAAGATTCTTGTAATCGCTCACTTTGACCCTCTAGGTCTCAGGGCTCAGGACAATAAACCCAACTCTCATTAACATAGAAATTCTTCTCAAATATAAATACTATGCAGCTTGTGCAAATTTGTCTGATTTCCAGTTCTCTGTTCCTTAACTCTCTCACCATGTCACATTTTATGGTTATTGTTAGTTACCAAACTGACAGAATCTAGAATCACCTAGAAGATGGGCATGCCTATGGAATACTCTACCAATTAGGTTAACTGAAGCTGGAAGTCCTGTCCACCATGGGCGGCACCATTCCCCTAGCTGGGATCCTGGACTACATAAGTGGAGAAGGGAGCTGAGCAGCAGCTTCATGCATCACTCTCTGTTTCCTGACTGTGGATGTAGTGTGAGTAGCTGCTTCAAGCTCCTGATGCCTTTGTTTCCCCACTGCGATGGGTTATACCCTTGAACTGAAATAAACTTTTCCTCCCTTAGGTTGCTTTTGTTGGAGTATCTTATCACAGCACAGGAAAAGATGCTAACACACACATTGAATTGCTTTCACCTATCCAGGGTGTCCATCTGTGATAAAGACAACTTGATGAGTAATTGCCGTGTAGTTAACATGACCCACTGGATGGCAGAATCATGCCTTTTGACATCCCAGCATTGCTTCTGATACCTAACGTTTGCACGTAGGATGCTTAATATAGACACTGAACTGAATTGAAAATAGTTGAATACATTAGTGGGGTTACTAACACTTCCTTAATTCTCTCCAAATACTGCATTCAATTAGCAGATGTATGCAAAGTGAACACAGGGGCCATCAACTATGATGACTTCACATGGAAACATTTTGTCCAGTATGTTCTTCTTTGTAGATTTTAAAATATTTGTATCCTGAAAGCTTTCTTTGGGGTGGGTGGTGGTAAAAAACCCTTTTCTTTCAAAAGTGAGAGAACCCTTTTCATCTCCGTAAAGGTCAAATCTTCTCTTCTCTGTGCTCCCATGTCATGGTGCTCCCTTCTCCAGATGCAAAGTTAAGACACAAAGTAATGGCCTATGGAAATTAGAAGAAGCAAGAGAAATAGAAAATAAATGTTCTGGAAAACCAAGCATGCTGTTGGTTGCTACCATTAATTCTACAACTAGTAATTAGATGTGCTTTTCCCAGTGCATTTGAATATGCAGCTACTCCTCTCAAAGATTGATATTTTCCTAACATTTCCTGCAGAGATGTCCTTCTACATGAGGCTGAATGCCCTATGCCATATACAAGATGACCTTGTATTTTATAGGTGCTGTTGTTTTGATAAATATTTATCTGGTTTTCCCATGGTGAGTTAACAAAGTCTTTGGCCCTCAGCAACATGGATATTCTCCTGTGAACCTTTGTTAGATGCTCTCAGAAAATTTTCCTTGACCGGTTTTATTTACAGAGTTAATTCTCTTGCTGCCTCAGTCAGATTCTGCAGTAAAGCTAATTGGTCTTGGATTCAGGAGAATTACTTGATGTGGGAGGTGATGAACGCTGCGAGTATATTTTATTTCCATTGGTTAATAGAAAAGCTGCTTTCAGCCAATGGCTTAACAGGGTAAAGCCAGGCTGAAAGAAATATAGAGAGAGTAGGCAGAGTCAGGAGGAAGCCATGTAGCCATCCACAGGAGCCCACCAGAACCTTGCCAGTAAGCCACAGCCACTTGGCAATACACAGATTAATAGAAATGGGTTAATTTATGATATAAGAGTTAGCCAGAAATACGGTTAAGCTATTGGTCAAATAGTATTGCAAATAGTATAGTTTCTGTGTGATTATTTTGGGTCTAAGCAGCTGGGAATGATTGAGCAGCCTCCAGCCAGCAATTGCTTCTCTCTGCCCTTGTTCTTCATGGGGAACCATCATCTTTGAGTTATCTCTTTTAATTTCAGTTCTTAAGGATTTGCCATTTTCTACATATCTTTCTGTCTTTTGTGTGTCTATAGAGCCCTCCTTTTCCTTCTCTCCCTTTACCTCGGTTTGTTCTTTTTGCTGAGAGCTTGAGGGGAAGTCTCTGTGTGCAGACTAGCATCCTTGCCACTTTATCTGTTTTAGTTTGAGTGTACAAACACCCCTGGATATCTAGACACTGTTCTCTTTGGGAGACTAGGGTACCAAGGTTTGTAGGAAAGATGTAAGTTGCCTGGGCTCAGACAGAGTAAATGAACTGAGTCCAGTGTCTAACGCTGGTGCTCATTAAATGTATGACCTTAGTCAACTTTCTTAAATCCTCTGTGCTCCAATTTCCTTATTGGCAAAATTCAGAAAACCACAGACCTTTGTGTATTGATGCTAAGATGACTATTCAGATTCACAGACCTTTTAGAATGCTCCTGGTGAATGCTACCAGCTATACAGCACTCACCCTTAATTTGGAAGGCTCTATAGCCTTTCCTTGGGTAGAAAGGTGGGATAAAATAGCAAGAATGAGATTTACAGGAAAAATAGCACCCTTCTTTTCATGCCTATGATTGGATGGCCATTTTTTCTTTCATTAGTAAGTAGGATGAGTTAATAGTCTCTACATGGCACTGGGGAGATGGCTCAGTGGGTAAAGTGCTTGTCTCACAGGCCATGAAGTCCTGAGTTCAGATCCCCAGCACTAACATAGTGGCCATTCATGGCAATGTGTATCTGTGATCCTAGTTCAGGGTGAAGATGGGTGAGACAGAAACAGGTAGATAGATTTTTCGAGCTCATCGGCTGGACAATCTAGACAAGTTGAAGAGCCCCAGTTTTAGTGAGAGACCCCTTGTCTCAAAAGATAAAGCAGAGAAAGTTTGAGAAAGACACCCATCTGGCCTCCAAACGCATGCTCTCACAAATGCATGCTCACCCCTCCATTCTCATGTGAACTCACACAGAGAAGCATGTGTATGTACACACACACACACACACACACACACACACACTCACTCACTAGATTTGGTACAAATCCCATATATAGTTAAGTATTTCCTTTCTTTAGTTTCCTCCAGGCTTTTCTCCTCAGGATTCCCTTGATTACTTCATGCACAGGCTTGTTTGCAGAAGAATGGGGACATTGGCTGCTGCTTTCTGAAAACCATGTACTTTTTTTGTAGACTGATTTTAATGAGCTTTTTTTGTTTGTTTGTTTTAAAGAAAACCAATTTGATTTTTGAAATTTCCTCTCCAGAAACAGTATTTCCTTAGAAACTAAGCTTTGGAGTACTGTTCCCTCACTGTTCTGAGTAGAATATAAAATTTGAGAGTGAATTCCAGGAAAGAGGGTGCAATATTAAAAAAGCTTCAGCAAGAATGACAGGCCTGTATTTTCCCCATATGGTCGCCATATGTCTGGACTCTTTTTCTCGAATGGATGACAGGAGCCATGGACACCAAGTGGGACTCGATCATGTTTTCTAAATTTCTTTCAATTCCTGAGGTGCCAGAAAGAAAAGGCTTTGCTATCAATGCTGCTCTTGGTGTTGAAAGGTTCCATTTAGAAAATTGATTACCACTGCTACCTGATTCAAAAGGCATAGATAGAGTCTCTTCTGTGGTTATCAAGGAATTGTGAATCTCAGTTATAAAGGAAAGTGGTATCTATGGACATGAAGACAATTACTGCAATTTTAGATTAAGATAAACATAAAATAAAATCTTATTAATATATCCTTTACAGACATTGAATTTTAAATTTTTTCTCTAATGTTTTATGTGTATGGGTGTTTTACTTACACCTGTATCTGTGTCCTACATGTATGTGGTATTTGCTGAGACTAGATAAGTTCATTGAATCCCCTGGAACTGGAGTTATAGTTGGTCATTCCCATATGTAAACCATTTTGTGGGTGCTGAGAATTGGATCCAGGTCCTCCACAAAAGCAGTTGGTGCTCTTCATGGCTGTGACAGTTCTCTAGCCTCCTAAAATACAATATTTTATTTATTAACACAGTAGAAAGTCTAATATGATCTTTTTCAGACCCATCTGTCCCATGACAGTGTGATATAGTATTAATAGATATTTATATTTTATTTTATTTTCTTCGGTCATTCATTGTATTACTTTTAATGAACAATAAAGAGACCAGAAAATGTGAATAATGATCAGATTATAGTGTGCTTCCTACAGAAGCATTAGAATCCATGTTTGATTCCCCCAGGACCCACATAAAAAGCTGAGTGTGCTAGCACCCAAAGCACCCCTCTCTGTGGATATGGAAACAAGTGCATCTCTTGTTGCTTCTGGACAGCTCACTGAATCAGTGAGCTCCAGGATCAGTGAAAGAGCCTCTCTCTAAAACTAAGATGGGGAGTGAGTGGTTGAGGAATACCCTGATGTTGACCTCTGACCTCTGCATGTGAGTGCATGTGCATACACACACACAAACACACACACACAAGCACACACACACAAACGCACACACATGGGGCATGGAGGAGGACTGAAGATAAGTGAACTAACTCTATAGAGATAAGGGGGGAAATTGCACAGCATAGGGGATTATGGGTATTCTGCCTTCAGTGTTTCAAATATTTTGTAGAGACTCCATTCTGAAAACAAATGAAGAAAGAAAGCGATATATCAAGTTTAAAACGTGATTATCATATTAAAATGCTGTCAAATATGCAGTAAAAATTTCTCATGATTTGTTTTATGCTTTGAGACAGAGTCTCTCTACAAAGTCCTGGCTGTCCTAGAACTCACTGCATAGTCCTTGCTGGTCTGGACCTCACAAAGACCACCCCCCACCCTGAGTGCTGGGATTAAAGGAATGCTAGACATGACTTTAAAGTACCTCAGATTTGAAGAATGAAACCATAGGTCTCAGGAGATTGCTCAGCCGAAGTGCCTGCTTTACCAGAGTAAGGAGCTGAGTTTGATCACCGGCACTCATGTTAAAAGCCAGATGTAGGTGTCTCTGCTTGTAATTTCCCCATTGGAGAGGCAGAAACAGGTGGATCCCTGGATGCGTGGCCACCCAGTCTAGATTAATTATATGGTGAGTTCTGGGTCAATGAGAGACCTTATCTCAAAATACAAGGTGGACAACTCTTAAGGAATACATGGCTTTCACAAACCCTTGCATCTGCATGCACACATGTATGTATGCATGCATGTGTGTTCCAGTACATACAGCACACACAACATAAAAACATTTTCCACGGAAATCCGTAATTAAGTGGTATACGTCTGAAGGGCTCTGGACATTGTGAAGATTCCCTATTCCATTTGATGTGTGTTGTAAGTACTCCTGGACATTTTGCAGTTTAAATCTATGAAGTTTCTAAGAGCGTGATTCATTCATGAGTAACCCTGGCTCTTACTATAATCACTAGAAACCTCAGCCTTGATGGTGTCCTATGACTCTCATAGCTCTCAGAAGTGTGCTCTTGGGACCCCTTTACAATGACCTAAGGCTCTCTAGCCTCACTCCTGCGGTATCTGCTCACCTTTCATTTCCCTGGCATCGTGGATTACCAAATGTTTTACAGGAACTGATTGAGAACTCTGGAGAATCAGCTAATTTTCAAAAAGACTGCATTTTGTATCTATACCACTTTTCCTGCGTTTTGAGTCAGCTAGGGGAATTTCTAAAGTTTAAAATAAGGAGATTCCTACTCCCAATAGTAAAATATTTATTCTTTGATATCGAGTAAAATTTTGCAGTTAGCATGATCTTTGAAATACAAATGCAATTTCCACTTACTTTTCAAAGCTCTATATTCTTTTCCCTGATGTCCCCTGACACTGTGCCGCAGAGACCTAGCTTTATTTGCTTCTTTGTCTCCTCCCTGTCTCCAATATTATACTTGTATGAGACAAGGCAAGATCTGAATATACTTCCCCGCACCCCAGCCCTGTTAAAAGGTATGCTAGTCTGTTTGCGACATTGTACAAGACTCTACCTTAAGAAGCCCTGTTTTTAAAGAGCCTCTTGCTCACAAATGGGGTGCAGAGGTGAACAGGATTGATTTCTTTCTTCCTAAGAAAGGCTTTATGTAAATGCTGCCCAGTAAAAATGCATTCCCATTTCCCAAATTAATCCCATCTTAAAGCTTTGTACTCAATTCGGTGTTTTATGTATCACCATTGTAACAGAGGTTCCATGCTACAAAATGAAAAAGAACGAGAAAAGATATTGAAAAAATACCTAAAAGCCTCTTATCTATCATTTTCAGAGCTTCAGGATGTCGTAAAAAACAACAACAGCAAATATAAAAAGAACAAATAATTGTGTTATGAGCTGGTATTATTCAAGTAGCTTCCATGTGTGTGAGTGTGTGTGTGTGAGTGTATATGTGTGAGTGTATGTGTGCATGAATGTGTGGTGTATGTGTGTGAGTGTATGTGTGTGAGTGTATGTGTGCATGAATGTGTGGTGTGTGTATGTGTGTGAATGTATGTGTGTGAGTGTATGTGTGCATGAATTTGTAGTGTGTGTATGTGTGTGTTTGCATCTAGGGTTTGTGTGTGTGTGTATGTGTGTATGAGTGTGTGTTTCTGTATAAAGATTTGACTTTTGATGGTTTAGATTACAAATGTCCATGCCTTGGGTTAGTGCAGGTGAAGCCATCAGCAAATTGCTAGGGCTCCTCTATCCTCAGCTGTCTGTCATAGAACTTAGAGCCCCACCCTCTCCTGACAGCGTATGGAGGGTGGAGTTTGTAGAGTTCTCAGAGACTTCCATTATAAGCTAGAGACCAATACGTGCCTGTGTGTGTCTCCCGCAGAGATCGCAGTATTTGAGGATGGAGTAGGAAGCCTAGTTATGGCGGTGATGTGGTGTGCACTTAATCATTACTAGCAATTTATTTTCCCTAAGACACCCGACCCGATTCTTGGGCCTGAGAGATTGCTGAGCACTTAAGAGAACCCACGTCAGGAGGTTCCCAACCACCTTCACTGAAGCTCTGACATCTCTTCAGGCCTCTGTGTCACTGCATGGATCTGCATGAACCTATACAGAGGCACACAAATACACACAGAAGTAAAACTAAATCTTAAGGAAGAGCAAGAGTCTACTTTACAAAATTGAAGACACTGATTAATTTATAGCATTGATTTAAATCCTGTTATTTAATAGTTTAAATATTTTTGTTTGACCAGAAACATCCCTCCTCTCTACTACAGGTGAATGGATTAGCCTGTTGGTGACAGTTCCATTCACTATGTAGCAAGGACAGTACTAGTGCCTAACTCACAGAGTTGTTAAGTTTTCTATGTATGCAGAGCCCTTTACAGAGGGCCAGTTAGTACTTGCTGTAGCATTTATGATTATTTTCAGCATCATTTTCTACAGAAGTTAATGTCATTGATGGACGTCTACCTTCAGCACATCCTGAAGCTGCAACTCAAGGCTCGTGGATGTGGCCCACTTCTGTCAGCAGCCAGAGGTTTTTTCCAGCACAGTCAACAAAACTGGAAAAGATTAAATTTTCTCATCTTGTCTCATCTGTTTCCTGTAAAAGAATTGCTATATATTCATTGTTCTCACTGACAGGCTTCATGAAGATGTTTTGTGTATCTCAAGAAGAGTGACCACATTCATCTGTGTACCCTCTCCTTTATCCTTTCCCCTTCTACTAGTTACTTTCTTTGCCCAGATAATCTAACTTCTGCTTCCTGCCATATGCATGAATATATATATATATAAAATCTGGGGTCCACATGTAAGAGAAAACTTGCAATATTTACTTTCCTAAGCCTTGATTATTTTGCTTAAAATGATGATCTCCAGTTTTATCTTTCTTCCTGAAAATGACATAACTTTTTCTTCTTTTTGGCTATCCTAGCACACACACACACACACACACACACACACACACACACACACGTATATAATATGTATGTATGCACACACATACCAGACGCACACACATTCAGTTTCATTTGTTTTCCTGAAACTGATATCATTTTATATTTCTTTGTTGCTCAATCATGTGTGTGTGTGTGTGCGCGTGCGCGTGCATGTGTGTGTAGCATATAGGTATATAGAACATATTTCTTTTTCTGTTCGTCTATTGGTGGATACCCAGGCTGATGTCAGGTGGTGATGTTTTCTTGAGTGCAACTGTGCTAGAATTTTCTTTGCTCAGCAAACATGCCTTGACTCTCCAGTGTGAACCAGACGTTGCCTGAGACTCTGAAACTAAGAAGCAAAATGGTTATTATACTCGAGCTGATGAAATTTGGCATCTGATGGGAGAATGTGGGAACAAATAAACCCTCAAATGAAAACTAACTCCTAGTTCTTCTCTGAAGGAAAATGATGGGATGCAATGATGTGCAGAAGTGCAGGCCCTCTTTGATTGTGTGAATCCAGCCACTGGCCCAGCACACACACACCCGTGTGTCCCTGGAATAGCCTTTTGCATCCCAAGAATCACAACATCCTAACTGATCTGTTCCTCATAGATTGTTGATAAATGCCACATATAGGCAACATATACCTAAAGGCCAATTAAATAGTATCTTCTTTATTTTGAAAAGCACAGAAGCCCTACTTTGTGGAATGGTGAATTTTGCAACTCTGTATACTTCTGTATTTTGTCTGGTCTTAGACTGTCATCTTTAGCATGCCCCACGACTACCATGGGCCACTTGATAGAAGTCCACTTTAACTGTGCCTGTGAGCATTGTGCAGGTTTCCTCACACTTCTTTAACAGAAACCGCTGTTCACAGAAAAAGAATAGGAAAAAAAGAAGGGGATAAATCAAGATGATATTAATAAAACAGCCCTTACACTAAGTGTTTTCCCATGTTTGTAGGTTCTGTCTTAACCTACACAAACCTCCAACTTATCCCATGTCATTTTCAATTTAATGGTGAATTGAAAATATTTTCCTTAAATCCCTAATAAGAAGTCAGGCCAGGTTATGTGTGTATGTATGTATTATGTATGTATGTATGTATGTATGTATGTATGTATGTATGTATGTATGTACGTACGTATGCATGTATGTTTTAACAAGAGAATAGCGGCTATGTGAAAGAAGCAGGGAAAGACAGAGCACAAACACCATTCATTTTCTCCTGGATCATTTCTTCTGTAATTGAATTAACATGTATATCTCACTGGCTTCCAGATTTCACAACAATATGTTCAAATTCACTTAGTCACACATAACATAAAACACATGGGAAAACGGAAGCGAAAACAAGGTCAAAAGGATGAATAGCTGAAGAAGGAATAATGTGGAAATGACCTTTAAGCTGAGACCTAAAATGAACTGTAATGAGGGTTCCTGGCAACAAAAGGATAAAGGAAAACTTGGGAAACCAAACAATTCAGCCTAGAATGCTCACTGTTG
>LOEQ01003076.1:406425-417586 GCA_001685075.1 Bramus lutescens | reverse complement strand
CACTGTTGAGCCAGAGGTGGATTAGAATCTTCCAGAAACAACAACTACTTCCTCCTCCTCACCCCTAGTCCCCTGTCGCTGTTATGGGCTCACCATTCATGTTCATTTAGTATTTATTAAATGAATGTTTTAAATCAACCAATTATTTTTATTTTAATACTTTCAGTCTTGAAAAAACAGAATTTTGTAGAATAGATTGCTCACATCTGTCTCTTTTCATTAAGTTGGATAATGAGAATTTTCTTAAGAATTTTTTTTTCTATTTCAGAGTTGGGTATAGAACTCAGTTGGTAGAGTGCTTGCCTAACATGTAAGAAGTCCTGGCTCCAACCCCAGTAACACACAAAACCAGGTGTGGTGGCAGATACCTGAGAGGTAGAGCCAGGAGGACCAGAGACGCAAGCTTATTCTCAGCCACGTAAGAGTTTGAGTCAAGTCTAGGTAGATGCATTGTGTTTTCTTAGTCTGATTAGGGCAGTGAGGAAATGGAGAAAGAACGAACATATGGGCACACATGCACAGAAGATGGGGTTGGTTGGCCCAGGTTCTGTGATAAAGAAACCACAGAACCCTGGAAGCTCAGCATGTTTATTATATAAAGTTGAACAGGGAGGCAGGATTATTATATACAGCTGAATAAGAAGGTGAAGTTATTGTGAACAGAAAAACAAGGAGACAGGATTATGACATATAATATAAAGGAGGTAGGTTTATATAATCTTGGTAAAGCAGTCCCTATAAGGGTGCAGTCTTGAGGCCATACACATCCTGGGGAGAAAACTACAGTGGATTTTCTGTACACGCTATCAGCATCTAAATAGGGATCCCAGAGGAAGGTTTTGCCTTCCCTCTAAGCCTTACCTGCCTCAGGGGACAGGGGAGGCTCTGCTATTTCCCCACAGATCTTAGGCTTTGCAGCCCCTCACATGGCCATGACCTTGTCAACAGCATGCATTCCCTCAGCACTTTCCTTGCTCAGGGCTTCCTCTACTCCTACAACAAGTAAATATTCTGGAAAAGCAAAATTAAAATAATTTTTGATAAATTATAAATAAAACTATATGTAATTCTTCTCAGTCACATGTGTGGTCATATACAGTCCCTGTATCTGCTTTAATAACCTATTGACCCCTTGGTTGGCATCAGTGGTTGCTTCTACTAAGTCGTCTCACACCCATCCCTTGTGTGTGTGTGTATGTGTGTGTGTGTGTGTGAGTGTGCACGTGCGTACATGCACATGCACGTTAGGGGTGGTTCATAAGCTATGTGAAAGTTTCAGGCATAACATTTCTAAATAATTTGAGATCTTAAATCAGGAAACCAGTCTCTGAAGAAATTCTGAACGCCTCATGTTGAAGGGAATGTCGGGAGAGAAGAGGTCCAGGGACATGTGCCTAATGCACCTAATGATATTGACAGTTGTTAATAAGCAGAACACAGAGGAAAACACAACAAAAAGCAGACAGGATGGAGGAATCTATTAATGCTCCTTCTCTCTCCCAGACTCCCTTCAAAAGTATACAGCTTCAACTCACCAATACGCCTTGACTGAAGGCACGGGGTGTTTGCTGATGTATTTTAAATTTTAAGCAGAAGGACCCCCGGATCCCAGGCTGCAAGTATGTGATGTAGAAGTGTTTCTATCCTTGCCCCTGCCATTTATGCTGGTATTAGATAAGAATTGGGAGGGGCCAAATAAGAGGTCAATAGAATGAATCATCTGAATGGCTGGGGTTTTCTGTTTAGTTTCTTTGTTTTCTGCCATGGTGTCAAGTCCTCCTTAGCAATTGCACTGATTACTTTTCTCATAGTTGGAACAAGATGCCAGAGGGAAGCAGGAAGCTACTGAAGGAAGGGAAGGAGGGGGAGGGCAGGTGGTTATGTTTTGTCTCCCAGCTTGTGAGTTCAATCCATTAAGGCAATGAATCCATGGTAGAGGGAGTGTGAGACCTGGTTACTTATCATTCGCAACAAAGAAGCAGAATTAATGAATAATGGCACCCGTTACATTTATGTTCTTTGCCTTCACTATTACTTTCAGGGACTCAGCCTGTAGTAATGAGGGGAGCGGGCCCTGCTTTTCGTCTGGCCCAGCTCCCACACGGCTAGCTTATNATTAACCAATGAAAGTAACACATAGACAGATGACCCTCCTACATCATCAGCCCATGAGATGGTACTGTCCTCATTCAAGGTGGGAAATCCCTCCTCATTTCAACCTCTCTGGAAATGTCTTCAACCATACACCATATCTCCTAGGTGATTCTAAATCCAGTCACATTGACAGTGCAAATTAACCATCACATCAATCCAAGGTCTCCAGGGAGATGACAACTAACCCTTGAACATTCACAGAAAATGGAACCAGTGTCCCATCACAGTTCCTTGTCAGTATTGAGCTTCATCACCCAGCTCCATCTCTGTTGCCCTCAAATCTGAGCATTTATTTAATACCATTTGTGTGTGTGTGCATGTGCGTGCACGCTTGTGTAATCTTTAGGGCTTATTTTTCTCCCTATACACTGGGATAGAGAAGGAAGAGAAATGGCTGCATGTCTTGTCAAGCCTCCGTCAACTTCTAGCCTGCTGTCCATCACTTGCTGGGAAGGGTGCTGTACTTGTTGGTCAAGCAAGGCACAAACCTACTGTGTGCCAGTCTTATTTGAATATAGGTCCAAGTTGGTAGATAGCTGGCAGTGGGAAGTGCACTGTGTTACTTTAATTTCCTGCCACTAAGATAAAATGTCTGGCGAAGAAACTTCAGGGAAAAGGGGTTTGGTTGGCTCAGAATTCCAGGTTACCATCCATTGTTGAGAAGACGTCAAGTGTCTGTAACTTGATAGATAACCACATCCCATTCACAGCCAAGATCAGAGCAATGGAATAACGTCTCCTTGCTGGTGCTCAGCTTGCCGTCTCCTCTTAATCCAGTCCAGGGCTCAGAAGAGGGTATCACCCACATTCAGGGTGTGTCTTCCCATTTCTACTAATTCAGTTAAGGGAATTCCTCTCAGGCCAACCTGACCTAGATAGTGCCCCCATTGTGACTCTATTTCCAAGTGATTCTCAGTTGTTCCGGGTTGACAGAACCAGTCATCAAAGTATGAAGTCACGTGACTCATACTGGAGCTGTGTGATGGAAGAGCAAAAGATGGCAGATTCCCCTCAGTAACTAATGAAGTCTTCTGGTACAAGTGGCCATCAATTGGCTCTTGGAGTTGAATGGGAGTTTCCCAGCCTAGGAAGTAGTAGAGGTTGGGAAAAATGTTTGCATGAGAGAGAATGAAACACCAGAAATGTATATGAGATTGGAGAGGGAGGGAGATTTAGCAAACTGGAGCATAGGTTATATGTGGTGGGACATTTTAAGAGGAAATTAGACACCGTTGCATCAGCTATGACAAAGTACACACATTAAACAAAAATGTTTAGATTTTGTATACTCGGCTATGGTCTCCTAATCAAAGCTCTGGTTCTAAATGACATCTAGGTGGTCTAATGAGGACCCCTGCTCTGCAGGGTTCATTACAGATTTCAGTGAAAACCCTTTGACCATGAGGACTTTATTCTTCTCTAGCATCCTGCTTTCAGCACCTCCCACTGGAGTGGTTTCCTGGACAAGAAGCTAAGTGACATATAAGTGTCCGCGTTAGCCAAATGTTTCTCAAGGAGTTAGAGATAAGTTTTGCCTCTGAAAAGAGATTCAGAACAGGTGTCCACAAGGAGCAAGATCAGCAATAACTAGCAATGCTGCCACAGGCAAAATTTGTCAAAATGGTCTTGGTTGTTTAGCTTGAGGGTTTGTACTGAATTTTCTAATTTTTTCTTTCCTTCCTTCCCTGCCTTCCTTCCTTCCTGCCTTCCTTCCTGCCTTCCTTCCTTCCTTCCTTCCTTCCTTCCTTCCTGCCTTCCTGCATTCCTGCCTTCCTGCCTTCCTGCCTTCCTGCCTGCCTTCCTGTGTTCCTGCCTTCCTGTCTTCCTGCCCCTCCCTCCTTCCATCCTTTTAGATTTTTAGGTCATAGCCTCATATTTTAGCTCATAAACTAGACCTCATAATACAGTCCAGACTGTCCTTAAACTCAGGACAGCCTGGTGTAGGAGGTCCTTCTGTTTATGTGTTGCTTTCATTGGTTAATCAATAAAGAAACTGCTTGGCTTNAGAGGCTAGAGATAATGGGCCAGGCAGTGATTTAATTAATACAATCTCTGTGTGGTTATTTCAGGTGTAAGCTAGCCAGGCGGCCGGGACAAACAAAGGATAACCCTCCTTGTGCGATAACAATCCTCATGCCTCAGCCTTGTGAGTGTTGAGATTGTAGTCACCACATGTGGCTCTATTTTTACATACCATTGCAAATCTGTGATGTTGGTATGTAAAATGTTTAACTTTTGTCTTAGCTGTAAGCATTTGCATCTAGAAGGACAGATGTGATGGAGAGGAAGGAAGGAAAGTCAATGTTGTTTAAAAGTCAGTTGTCCTTTTTTGCCTTTGCAGCAAGCCTTATGAAGGCGATGGAGTATGAGCTCTTAACATGACATGTGGTGTATACTGTCCCTGTGGATGCTGTCTGTGTATTACATTCCTCACTAAATCATTTCCAGAAATGTGAGAGAAGATGACAAGTCATAGAGACCTCACCTTTGCTTATTCGATCCCAAGTCAACCAGGACAGACAGCTGTGGTTACAACGGTGACCTTTGGCAAAGTCGTTCATTATATCTAGATGCTTGAAATAGTTCCCCACAGTTCTTGTAGCATTCATTGGAGTGATATACCAGCTTTATTTTTCTTTTCTCTGCTTTCATTGTTTCTAATCACAAGTAACCCCACGTTATACCTGAGCAACATGTTGACTTTATCTAGGCCTTCCTTGAACATTTGGAACCATTTGCTAGTTTTTGTTCTAAAGAAATGCCACTGATGGATCAACATGAGCCACCAGAATTCACTAAGGAAAAAATGGTGAGTTAAACATAGATGGACTTGCTCTAACACTAGCACAAAGATTATAACACATACGGAAAGTCATCAACACACGTGGTCTCCCATTCACACCTTAGCTCATCTCTTCCTCCATTCACCAAACCAAATCTGTCAGGACTTTCTTTTCATTTTTCCTCTCTCTCTCTCCCTCTCTCTCTCTCTCTCTCTCTCTTTTCTTTTCTGATTGATCTGAGCATTAGCTATGGATGAAGCCTCCACTTTTCAAAGTTCTTGCTTTAATTCCTCTATCCATACAGAGCAATCACTTAGGGGATGCTTGATCGAATATCCCCTGCAACGTTCTTAGTGCATCAAGATGGTGGTCAAACTCTTCTACAAATCCAATAGTGCATCAGAAGGAAAACAAAATGGAAGGGAAGGCTTGCCCCCCATGTCAATTTAAAAAGAATATTGTTCTTTTTAAATATGTCATGGCATTAATTTTTCAAAGCAACAAAACAAACATTCATCAAGTGAGACGAAGCATGCCCCCCCTCCGATGGGTACATCTGTTGCTTCCCTGCTGTGTCCCTGAATAATTCATGTTAATACATCTAAAGTGTCCTCTTCATTCAAACGAGCTTTGCTCCTTTTCATACAAAATTTGCTTGGCTGGAAACAGAGGTAAAGCCTTAGGAAGCTGACCCTGAATTTTGTTCATCTTTGCAATTACTAGTTAGCTGCTTCTTCTGGTCCACAAAAGATGAAGGAGAGGTGAATCCATAACCCCCAGCCCACCAAGACCCTCAACCAACTTGAGATCTTGGGATCAGGTCTACACATGGCCTCCCTTTCTCAGGAACATCACAAAGATCTTCACAGTTGCGTCTCCCCACCTTAGCTCCCTCTGCTCATGCCATGACATAGAGGATCTGGATTGCCAAGTGGCATCAGCCATCCAAAGGTGATGCTGGGTGTTTGTTTATTTGTGTGTGAATTTCATACATAAATGTCCTTGGATCTGCCTGTCTCTGCCCCCAAATGCTAGAGTTACAAGCATGCGCAGTCAGTCATGCCTGGGTTTTTATGTGAGGCCTGGGATTCCAACTCAAATTCTCAGACTTACCTGTGGACCATCTCCCCAGCCCTATGAGAACGCTAAGCAGCTTTAACTTCCTCAAAATAAATCCATGTGCATTCATTTGATATAGTCCAGAAGAAAACAAAACACAGCTTTCATACTTTTTGTTTTTCAAACACTGTTAACTGGAGATGTAAGCAATGCTCATGAACCATCTGAACATGTGTGAGCTTTGTAGTCCCCAAGGTTGTACCTTAAACCTGGCTTGGCTTTTACACAGACCCTGGGGATATAAACTCGCCACCTCATGCTTCTCTGTTTCAGCAAACTTCTGAAATTCCCAGCGTATCTTCAGATTTTGGTTAAATTTCATTTCTGACATTACTTGCTGTAGGAAGCTGTTTTGATTTATGTATGGTCTATGAATGGGTGACCAGGTTTCAAAGTAAACTTAAACTGAACAACTATAAAGAAATTACTGTTTCCTGTGGGTGTCCAGAGTTGACTAAAACATCCTTACACTTCATCTACCATCTAAAAGCCTGTTTTCAGCACTTATTTCTTGCCAAAATCTATGAAAAGTAAGGAAGATTATCAGAAATAGCCTGTTCTTTTTCATCCCTAAGTATACCAGGCTTAAAAAAAAGTTTTGTTTTGTTTTTTTAATAAAGGCCGTATTTCTCTTCCCAGAGAACTAAAATCACACAGACAGAGCCCCAACCCCAGAAAATGAACCCAGACAAAGAAACAACACGATCAGTTTGTAGCATGGGATCCATTGAGAGTTGCTTGCTACTGTATCCTTGTGATGGTGCCGTCACCTCACTGTGACTATTTCAAACCATCTAGAGATTGGAATGTTTCAGGCACCAGCTCACCTGTTGGGATCTAAGCCAGTGAAGGAGGAGCATGTAGGCACAGGAGCCCATCTTGGCAAATGGTTTAGACTCATGCAGAGAATTTCACCTCAGAAGATGGGAGAGGCTTCGGCTGCTAATGTGCTTGCCTCCCAAGCACACGAGCCTGAGTTCCATCTNTACAGTACCCACAGGAAAGCAAGCACAGTAGTGGGTGCCAATGGTTCAGTGCTGTTGAGGCAGGGACTGGAGGATATGAAGGCTCCTCTGCCAGTCTAGAGTAATCAGTGAGCTCCAGTCCCGAAAGACCCTGTCTCAGAGGAACTGAGCCGCATTCCTAAGGAATAACAGAAGGCTGCTTTTTGGCTTTTGTTTATGCATGAACATGCACACATGTACAGCCTCCCCCAACCCCCACCAAATGTACACACACACATACACACACACACAAAATGATGCTGCAAATTTAGGGCTATTTTACACTCCTATTGAGGGTACCATTGGAGAGAGTTTTAACAAGTAATAAAAAAAAATCCAGCAAAATTCCAGGATTAACCTTTTCGACCATCTGAGTTTAGTTCCCAGAACTCATGCTGACTACTTCACAACAGCCTGAAACTCCAGCACCAAGGGATGTGATGCCCTCTTCTGGCCTCCAGGAACACTGATTTCATGAAGACACACTCACACTTAGACACACACGTATTCATGTAATTAAAGCTAAAATCCTTAAAATTCAGAATATGTATAGACACCCCTGCCCCTGAATCCTACATTCAGGGCTCTCTGCCTCATAGAAATGATGGATCTGTGTATACAGATATGTATGCAATGGTGCTCCACACAGCCCTCTTAGTAATCTAACTTTGGAATTGCATCTCAAATGACTTTCAGCTTGAAATCATCAGTGGTGTCAGCTCAGTTGCACTGTAGGAGCAAGACGCTGTAGGGAAGGATCCCTGCATGTGTGAGCATCAAGCTATGGGCAATAGGGGAATAGTGTTTTACTATTCCAGATCTGAATTAATTTCTCCCTCTCTTTCTCCCGAAGCTTTAGCGTCAAATCCTTTCTTTGCTAATGAAACTGCACCTGTCCATGCAAAACCAAGTGTAGCTTCTTCCCCTATTAATATAACAGGATTGGAGTTGAATCTATGAGTACCACATGTGCATGGGAGGGCCAGTGACTTCCTCTAGATCCAGGCTTACTCTGACAAGGGGAATGAAGAGTTTAAGAAACCCAACTCATCATTTCTGGAAAGCACAATTAACAGGCTATCACCTCGTTATGACTCTGTTTTCAGATCTCATATCATTTGGGGCTTTTTTTTATTGTGCATTTCCTTCTGCAAGCTGTGTCAGCAGATAATATCCACATGTTAATTTCCCCACAGCCAGGCATCAAAGGCCCCACGACTCCATCAGCCTCTTCCCTTCCTGCTATTTGCTCACTGACCTTTTACAGTTTTAATTATTTATATGCAACTTGGTTCGTGATTCCTTCTCTCTCCCTTCCTCCATCCCTCCCCCATCTCTAATATCAGATGCGGAATAAATGTTGTCAGCTAGGCACTGTAATGTCCTCCAGGAAGTCTCTTGCTTTCTCCATCCACGTGATACAATGGAGTAAAAATGGCAAAGGGTTTTGCATTAAGAAACAGGATGCTGAAATAAGGGTGTGTTGCTCTGGTGATGGCGTGGTCACTGACCTCCCCACATCTGGAAGAGTCCTGCAGGATACTGAAAGTGAAGCTTCTGATCAGATAGCAAGGTCTGCATACAGTGTGACATCACAGTAAGAACAGGTTTAACCGTTCGAGGTCTCAAATAATAATAATAGTACATCGAATGATAATAAAGCATCAGGGCGGGGCCATGCTGCCACCCGCTAGGCTGGCCTTTAAAATCCTTCCTTTTGTTTTAAGGAAGTCAGTAATGAAAAGAGAATAGAGTAAGAAAAGTTCTTTGCGATTGAATTTCAACATTGGGCAACACAGTTAGAGACGTGTTGTCATGACAATAGCCGTCCTGGTGTTTGCGTGACAGGGCACCTTGTTTCTCCACAGCAATAAGGTGATCTAAAGATCTAGCCAGTGCTGACTTACTCTTATTTTCTAACAGTCACTGGAGAAGATGAACTCCAACTTGAGATGTGTATGTATGTGTGTGTGCATGCATGCACGTGTGCACATATGCGTGTGTGTTTGTGTGAGTACAGAGGTGTCATGTTATGCATTCAAAGGAGGTCAGAGGACAACCTGAGGTATGAGAGCTCCACCTTGTTTTAAACAGAGTTGTATGCACTATGTGTTGTGTGCACTATTGAACCACTGTGTGCACACATACCAGGCTATCTGGCCCTTGAGCCACTCTGTGCACACATACCAGGCTATCTGGCCCTTGAGCCACTCTGTGCACACATACCAGGCTATCTGGCCCTTGAGCCACTCTGTGCATACATACCAGGCTAGCTGGCCCTTGAACTTCTGAGAATTCTCTGCCTTCTATCTTGTAGTAAGAGCACTGAGATTAAAGACAGTACTCAGCACTGTGTCCAGCTTTATGTGGGATCTGGGGATTCAAACTCATGTCCTCACACTTACCCAGCAAGCCCTTTACCCACCAAGTGCTCTCGCAAGACCTGGGAGCTTTATTCTTCTTTTATCTATAATATGACTGTTAAATATTTATGAAATTATTTGAAACAGTGCTCACTAGAAAAAGGACATCTTTTTCAAATGCCATGGTGGGAGACATGCATAGAGATATAGCTCAACAATTAAAACACTGGCTCGTCTTCCAGATGACTCAGGTTTGATTCCCAGCATCCACATGTCTTCCAGCTGCAGCAAATCCAACATCCACTTCTGGCTTCCATAGACGCCAGGCACACACGATTCACAGATATACATGAGGATAAAATATCCACATACATAAAATAAATACATTAAGGAATTAAATAAATAAAATTTAAAAGTATCCTATGTTTTCTTTTATGTGCATGGATGTATGAGTTGGCACATTATACCAGCTTAGCATTTGTGCATGTCATGCATGCAACTTTTCATTCTAGCATGAGATCGTACATCATTGATTTATTGCTAGTAATAACGGCTCTTAACTGTGTCAGAACTTCACACCAATACCCTTCTTTACAACAGAGGTTAAAAGTTCATCTTATATGCAATGGGTTAGCATCGGATTTCCGTGTTTAAACAGATGGCAAGCAGCTTTCTTCAGCGATCACATGAATTATTCTCAGTAGTGAGCTGTTCTCTGGTGGACTTTTAGGTCATTGCTATTAGGATAAGCTATCTACTTTCTGGAGAATCATCTTTAAGATTTGATGACTGGTGAATACGGTGTTTAACATCTTCTGTAAAGATGGCAGGGTTCGCCTAAATGGCTGGGAAAGGAAGGGAGGAAAGGAAGGGAGGTGAGGGGAGAGGAGGGAAGGGAAGGGAAGGGAAGGGAAGGGAAGGGAAGGGAAGGGAAGGGAAGGGAAGGGGAAGCTCTTACATGAGCAGTTTTAAAGGATGCTCTAGTTTGCTTTCTGGGACTGTAAGAAAACTGACCAAAGCAGCTTGGGGAGGAAAGGGTTTCCTTGGCTTACAGGTCACTAGTGATACGGTGTCCAGGAAGCCAAGGCAGAGACCTGGAGGCAGCAACTAAAGCAGAGCCCACCGAGGAACCATATTTACAGGCTTTTCCCTGTGGCTCGTGCTCAGCTAGATTCCTTATACAACCCAGGCCCATCTGCCTAGGGATGGTGCCCCTTGCAGTGGGCTGGGACCTCCTGAATCAATTAGCAATCACAGAAATGGCCCCAGGCCAGAGCGACAGAGGCAATTCCTCAACAAGGTTTCCTCTCTCCTGGTCAATTGTTCTTGCCAACTTGCCAGCTGAAGTTAACTATGAGGTAAGGAGGGAAAGTCCGTGAGCAACTTTTCTTTGAAAGCAACATTTTATCGCCATCACTACCCTACCTTGGTTCTTAGAGTTTTCTCTTGGTTTTAATTTAAAATCACGTGCATGTGAGTGTGCCTACTTGTGGGTATGTGCACATGAGTGCAGTTGCCTGCAGCATCCAAAAAGGGTATCATATACCATGGAGTTGGGGTTACACATGATTTTGAGCTGCCAGATAAGAGTGTTGGGAACTGAGCCTGGGTCCCTTCTAAGAGCAGCAAATGCTTCCAACTACTGAACCACCTGTCCTGGTCTTTGTGTGGTTAAACAGAAAACATCCTTCTCTTTCTTGTCCCTTCCCTCCCCTTCCCTCCCTTCCCCTCCCCTCCC
>LOEQ01003076.1:363629-384787 GCA_001685075.1 Bramus lutescens | reverse complement strand
GGAAGGAAGGAAGGAAGGAAGGAAGGAAGGAAGGAAGGAAGGAAAGAAAGAAGCTAATTTTGTAGCTATTTGTAGAGCGTTCATTGGTTTACTTTAAATTACACATCATTCTGTGAGTAAGCAATTCTGTGGGTACACTATTGAGCACACTATTCTGTGAGTACGCTATTCTGTGAGTACACTATTTTGTGGATACGCTATTCTGTGAGTACACTATCCTGTGAGTATACTATTCTGTGAGTAGGCTATTCTATGTCTTTGGGCTCCATATCTATATGATTATCAGCTAATTTTACAGTATAGACATTTTTAATAGGTGAGAAATTTTTGAGACTATTTCTCTGGGCAACTTGAAAATGATTTTTTGTTCTATATTAAGAACTTTGGGTTAAAAATTGATTCAATTTAGTGATATCTATGAATGAAGATCAAGGGTGAAGTCAGTAACAGTATTTTATACCTAGCATCACACCACATACACACAGAACACACACAAACACACATAACATGCTTGCACACACTCACACAGCCCACACACACTAAGCACACACACCGTTCTCAAGACTCTGACAAAATATAATTCTTTCTCCCCTCTCTGGCTTCTGTGTGTGAACGTGTGTGTGTGTGTGCATGTGTGTGCACGTGTGTGTGCCTGTGTGTGTGCCTGTGTACATGCATGAATGTGTGTGCGCGCACTTGTGTGTGTGTGCACGTGTGTGTGCATGTGTGTGTCTGTGTACATGCATGGATGTGTGTGTGCACGTGTGTGTGTGCACGTGTGTGTGTGCATATATGTGTGTGTAATACAGACACAAGCCTCAAATGCCCTGGAGACTTTCCTTTGTTGAGAATATTTTAACTTTACTTTAAATTATGGCTGCAGTCTGCCTACCCAACCCAGTCTAACTTTTGTTCTCTTTCATTTTTATTTCTGGGGAGCATTCCACACAGTAAAGCTAGCTGTTTGACTCACAAATTGCAACTCAGACCCTTGGTCACACGGGTGTCCATTTGCAGCAAAGTTCACGATGCTATTTGATCTTAAACATGCCATGGAAAATTGAAGTTGGGGCAACTCAAATATCACCTCCATAGCTGGGGGACAAGCAAGAATTACAGTGACCTTCAGATTCAGACTTTTTGTCCTTCCTTCGAGATGGGATATACAAAGGTTGCTAAGTTGATTCATGTTAAGTTAAAGCCATTTCGATACAGCAATGACCTTGTTGCAATAAATGTTTAAGTACCTGGTTCTTTGGGGATCTGTGAAAAAATAACACTCCTGAAATAACGCAGGTCTTCTGTGGGAGTTTGTGATTTGTGTGAGAATTTATGGATTTGAGACATGTGCCTATAAGTGGGACCCAAATGTAACCACAGTGTGTTTTTTACTTTAGCTTTTACTGACAGGTGGAAGGTGCCTGCCAAGGATGAATGAAGAAAATGAAATATTATAATATTCTTTAGAAATCCCTCTCCCCAGGGCTGAGTGGACATTAAGAAGATGTCCTCTGGCCTTACTTTTTCTTTCTGCCTTATCCTTTGTACCACAAGGTGGGACCTCATTGTCCCACAGTGCCCTTGGCTATAAAATAAAAGAAGTAACTCTCATGGGTGAACTCTCTCTGAGCTGTATGCTTCCATCTTGGAAACAGTTTATAAGATTCACAGTTGGAGATGATATGGATGCATGTGTGTGGTGGGGGTGGGAGTGATAATATTTTGTTCATAGGAAATCTAATATCCTAGGAAAGAAGTGATACATAAATATATATTAAAAGCCTAGCACATGATTACTGAAGTTATTCAATTTATTCAAAATTTGCTGACCTTGGTAAAATAAAAATGTTAGAACTTTAATTGACCAAGTTTGACTAGCAGAAGCCGGCGTGCTTAGCGAATCTCCTGAAGCTTTTTCCCTTCAGGATTCTGAGTGAGATCTCCCTTGACCAAAGCAGCTTGATTGATTTCTCCTCTTGCTTTTCAATGGATTAAATGCTATAGAGCAATTAACATTGGCATTTTATGAGTCAGGGGAGAGCCTCTTGCTCTATGGTCCAGGCTTGTTTGAAACTCGTGATCCTCCTGCCTCAGCCTCATCCATGCTAGGATTATGAATGTGAAGCACAAGCCCAGCTAATACTAACACATTTTATACGAACTAATGATGAATTTTTGCTAATGTCTGTTGATTAGCATAGGAAATACTGTCATTATGAAATTTTCCTAGACAGATTTATACATCATTATACTTTTCTCATAAGTGACTCCCCATTCTTCTGTCCTGCTTAGATTTTGTCAACTTGACACAAGCTGGAGTCATTTGATAAGAGAGACCCTCAACTGAGAAAATGATCCCCAGAAGATTGGCCATGTAAGCCAAAGGAGGAACAAGCACACTGAGACTAGCATGAGCAAATGACCAATTGCCTTTTAACAAGTGGTGAAAATGGTTATAGTTGTTGACACAAAGAGATGCTAATTAGTAACACAAAAACACACTATAAGACTTACTTCTGCACAACACTGTGCATAAATGTATTATCAAACTCAGAACATTCTTTTATGTAATGTTAATGTATTAGAGGGCTTGTTTTGCACGTGTGATGCCCTAGATTCAATCCCCAATGCCACAAAACTAGAAAAAAAAAGACAAAGCAAGCAAGCGATATATCAATCATGCCCTTATTTGGGGTGGAGAGATGATACAATGGTTAAGAGTGTTTGCTGCTTTTACAGAGGACCCAGATTTAGTTTCTACCACCCATGTTGACAGCTCACAACTGCCTGTAATTCCAGCTCCAGCTGTTTCAATGCCCTCTTCTGGTCTCCTGGGGGACCTCCACACATATGCCACACATCCAGAGGATTGGGTACAGGCAGAGACAAACAAGCTTATACACATATACGCAATAACCACGGTGCTAAATATCAAATGAACATTTTTGTGAAGAATTATGGACAGTGGTTTTATCTTACCACTGACTTGTGTAGTTCATCATTTTCTTTTAAATAATGTATTAGTATGCTTGTCCTGAAATTTGAGTTATTTCATGTTGTAAAGCACAGCTCTGCAGTCCTCTGCGGTTAAGTTATCATTTTGCAAGCATCTGTCTGTCACTATAAGTTTCTTTCTTCTGAGTACTTAGATATTGAATTATTCTACTTTCTACAATTAAAGCCAGTGTTTTGATAGAAATTTATCCATTGTCAATGAAAAGTACTTTGTGATAAGACTATTCTTAATTTAGAATAGGTTTTTGTGCTGCATTGATTTTGGCCTGCCTGAATAATATTAAGAATAAAGGCATTAAAATGGAAACCTTAAGAGAAGCGTTAGTGACAATGGTAGGAAACCTAATTCAAGGTGATTCGCCCACTTTTTCAAGTGCTAGATTGTATCTCGTGCTATAAACCACACGGTATGGGGGACATTGATTTGTGTCTGTGCTGCAAGGGGTTCAACAATAAATATTTTCTAAGTCTGACATAATCAATTAATTTCAGTTAAATTTAGCAATTTATTATTAATGCATTAATTTTTGTCAATTAATCAAAAAGACTGATTACAAGTACAAATCTCAATTAATTTCTAGCTTAGATTTCTTGTGACTAGAATGTATTTCAGATTTATTTTTATTAATTATGTAGAGGATGGTGTTGACAGAGGTTTCTGTTCTGCCCAGTCCTGAAGCCATTCCGTCCACCAAACCACACAGAGGCCTATATTAATTATAAACTGGTTGGCCTATTAACTCAGGCTTCTTATTAATAAACTCTTATATCTTACATTAACCCATAATTCTTATCTGTGTTAGTCACATAACATACTACCTTTTATCAGTGAGGCATTGTCTTCTTGCATCCTCTGCATCTGGGTGACAATTACAGACTGAACCTTTCTTCTCCCCAGAATTCTCCTGGGTTCTGGTTGCCCCACCTATACTTCCTGCCAGTCAGCATTTTATTAAACCAATACAAGTGACAAATCTTTATACGGTACAAGACCATTGTCCCACAGTAGGATAGTACATGCACGTGAGCATGTGCCCCCATGGAGGCCAGAAGAGGCTGTCAGATACCCTGGAGCTGAAGTTACAGAAGGTTGTGAACCACCTGAGATATATGTAGGTACTGAATCCAGCTCTGGAAGAGCAGCAGGTGCTCTTAACTACAGAGCAATCTTTCCCACCCTTTGGATGTTTCCTGTTGAGCAAAACAACTTAGAAAGCCATCTCATAAACTCTGTGACTTAGATTCAGCATAGATAGCTCTTGGAACGCAGGCATAATAGAAGACAGGCATCCTGATGAGATTGTGACTTTTTGAATTATTTTAGTTGTTAGCTTCAATTAAAACATACTTGCATCATTTCTGCCCTCTCTTTCCTCTTTCTTACCTCACCCACGCCCACTCCCCTCTCCAAAATTCATGGTCTCCTCTTCTTTACCCATTGTTGTTGCTTATATATCTGTACAAATGAAGGTGTAGGCATAACCTGTTGAGTCTGTTCAACGTTGCCCACATGTGTATGGTTTTGGGCTGACCACTCGACATTGGATAACCACTCAAGGGGCTCATCTCTTGGGAAGATTAATTCTCCCTTTCTCGGAAATTGTTACTTGCTTGAAGCTCTCCATCTAGGTGTGGGACCCATAAGATTGATTTCCCCATCTATATTCGGATGTTGACTGTGAGAATGGTTCAGGCACTCTTTGGGCAACCATGTTGCTCAGATTTCACAGTGCAGCTTCCCTGTTGCTAGAAAATCCAGCCTTACAGCAGATGCCCTGGTCTTCTGGCTCCTAGTCTTTCTACGCCTTCTTCTGCCTCGTTCCCTGAACACCGGGCCTGTTGTTGATGTTTCATTTGGGGTGTGTTGTTGATGTTTCATTTCATTGGCATCCATGGTCAGTTCTTCTCTGCATTTTAACTTCTTTTGGTTTTCTGTAATGGTATCCTGCTCCAGACGAAGCCTCTATGATGAGGGAGAGATCTACACTTACCTGCAAACATCAGGCTTCCCGTAGCCTACTCTCTCCTGCAGAGGGATGGAAGCAACAGAGAGAGCTCAGAGCTAGAGCTGGAGCTGCATCTGTGGATGTGCAGGTTGCTGTGGGCAGTGGGGGATGAGGGGGGCTATGTTTTTTTAAATCAGAGGGTGGGGGAAAGAAGAGGAAGAACATGTGGACTGTGTGTGAGTTTGCCAAGGTGCATGTGTGAAAGTCAGAGTCTAACCTTGGGTCCAGGTTGGCTGTACTCATGAGCACGTACCTACCTATACATAGACACTCATGCAAACATATGGAATAAAACTAAAATAAATATTGGCTTTAAAGATATAATTGGAATGGCCTTGAAAGCATTTATTAAATATAAGCTAAACTGTGATCAAAGTGAACTCATTTTTTTTTACTCAATAAATAATTAAGCTACACTAAAAACTGCAGAGGAGCACATAGGAAAAATAGCTTCGCCTGGTTACCAGCTTCTTCTTTGAGCACTGCAAACTTGAAATGATTATTAATTGAAAAATAAAAAAATCCCAGATTATGCTTTTATATATAAATGCTAAACACAAAGTAAAATATTACAAAGAGCATTTTTAAAAGTTTTAATGTTACAGTGTGTTCTTTACTATCATATATTTTATACGACAGTAACATTTTCTTGTAATTCTGCCTGTGACATTATAACAGTTATTTATTGTTGCTCGATATGCTTTAAAACTCACAGAGGGTTTTTTAACTTCATAGAATCTGTGTTTTCTGTTCTTTTTCTTGTGTGTGTGTGTGTGTGTATGTGCATGTGTGTGTATAAGAGAGGGAGTTTGCATGCACATTTGTGCACATCTGTGTAAAGTTGATTCAGACACATTTGTAGCTTGTCTCCACAATGTACAAAATTGAATCTGACTTGATTTAGTGGCTCAGCAGATCTTTGCCTAATGAATGATTAGCAATTGCTATCCTGCCTGCAGTCCTGTTTACTAGAAATTCCCTAAATAATACCTTCCCATACGGCAATCTATTCAGAGCACTGTGTGCATTTTTAAAAGCTCATCAGGAAATGATGGTTTCTATAATTGAAGGAATCTATCAAAATAGATGAATTGCAAAATTATAAACATCCCTGAAATCGGCCTGAGGCAGAATTTGCTCTACTTTCGTAATGTCTCCGTTTTCCTTGTTAAGGAGGAGAAAGAGAACCTGAGCCTCCTGTCTAACGTTGCTCTGGGCTCCAGAGGAGACCTCAGCAGACACCTTCATCCAAACACGTAACATCTTCTGTGACTTTGCCAGGGATCGCAAACCACGGAGACACCCTCAAGGAGAACACATTCTCCTGGCAAAGGCTGTGCTCTGACCCTCTGTCCCATTTTTCCTTTTCACCCATTTTTTTGCAGCATTTTGCCCCCACCCCTGACACACAGGAAAGAACGTGTCTTGGTTAAAACCTCCTCCAGCTCATTATTCCGAAGTTATTATTTTCTGAATCCATCCTTTTGTTACCCTTAGTTGCTTCCTGATCCAAGTCTTTGTGTGTGTGTGTGAATGTGTGTGTGTGCGCGCGTGCATGTGCGTGTGTGTGTGTGTGTGTGTGTGTGTGTGTGTGTAGGACTGGGGGAATTTCTTGAGACAGTCTTATTTAGCCAAAGCTTCCTCAAACTCACAATGTAGCAGAGGTGGCCCAAATCTGCTTGCCTTACCTCTGCCTCCCACATTCTGAAAGACAGCCATAAACCACTGGACTTGGCTAGCAACTCTAATTCATTTCCCCCTTTTATCTTGGAGAAACTAGTTGGGGTGCTTTTAAAGTTTGCCATTGACATTGGCCTCAGATTCTGATTTGTTTCCTGGTGTTTGTTCTGGGCATACAGACACGAACAAGTCATGGCATTTGAAGGAATGGCCAGGGTCATTCATTTGGAGAGTATCTACTCCATACCAGCTCTACTATGACAAGTTGATGTTTTCTTAGTTTGTTTTCCTATAGCTGTGATGAGACACTTGGGCAAAAGTGACCCAAAAGAAGAGGATTTAGTCTAGCTCATGGATTAGTACAGTCTGCCATGTCAGGGAAGCCAGGGTGGCAAGAGTTGAGGCGGCCAGTCATATCACATCCTCACCCGGAAAGGAACATATGTGCTGCTCCTTTGACCACTCCACCACTTGCTTAGTCTGATTGCCCTGCTTAGAGAACAGTCCTGCCCACAGTCAAAGTGAGTCTTCCGACATCAATTAAAGTGGTCAGGATAATCCCTACCAGGCATGCAGAGGCCCATCTCCAGATGATTCTAGATTCAGTGAAATTGATGATTGACATTATCTATCCCAGTTGTCTTCTCAATTGATATTTGCTAAGTTAACAGGTGACTCTAGTGACTCTATGTTGGGGACTTCTGGTTACATAACATCTACCACCCTACTGACCATCAGAGTTCAGTTTGATGATCAGGTTGGCCAAGTGGATGCTCCCATCCTCCCTGACTATGATATTAGTGTTGTTCCAGAAGGTGCACAGTATATCAAAGATGACGCTTTTCCCATGTGGAGGAGGAACCTTATTTGGATAAGTGCTTTGGCATAGCCATGCTTTCAACTAGGAGCCTCACACAAATTCTCCAAGCACATTTGTGCAGAATGGAAGTAAGGTCATCAAGCACCCAAGACTCCATCCAAAGGAGGACTTGGCTGCACATTCTGCCTTTCTATCAAACAGGAAGTGAGGGAGACTTGCTGTTCTATGAGACCAATAATTGAGCATTATACTTTGGTCTTCTTTCTCTCTCTTTCCTTTTCTCCCCACAGGTGATTGGACAGTTTTACCTCAGAGAGATGTCCATGGTCCTTGGAGTATCTGCTCTGTTGACTAATTTTCTGTGTTTAATTTTGCCCTGGGTATTCAGATGTGCCCACTGAAATTGCAGGTGTCCACATAGGTGGGAAAGATCAGAGTTAGGCATGAGGAGGTGGGGAGTGAGAAGGAACTGCAGGCCTAGGAATGCTGATAGACAGTTCTAGAGGCAGACAAGCAAGGAAACAGTGGATCAGGAGACTTACAAGGAAGAATGCAGCCCCGATGATAATGAGCTTTAGAATTCTCCAGAACAGTAATTCTGGGAAAGCATACATTTATTTTATTTTATTTTAAGTCATTGGGCCAGTGAAAACCTTCCTGACAACAATAAGAAACTAATAGAACATTATTATTCCCCTTTGTTCATATGGTCAATGTCACTGGATGTTGCCTTCGCAAGCAAGAATCTATATTGATGACTGACACCTTAATGGATGATACATTAATGTTCTGCTCCTTTTCTGTAACAGACAGGGTTCTAGGGTTTGTAGAATTAGTGTATTGTGACTTTCCTGCCTTTGTCACAGGAGCATAGCTTCAGCTCAGTGAAAATATACTGTTTTTCTTCTTCAGAACAGATCATCCTTGGATTTGGTTCTTCACCTTAACCTCACCCCTCCCTGGAAAATAATAATAATTTAGAGGCAAAGGTCCATGTAGAGAAGTAATACAGGCCACTGACTTTTATGTCCCCAAACAGTAAACTATTCAAATCTTATTCATAGATATATATCTGGCATGCATTAGTTTATTGCTATAGCCACCAATGTGTATTTCATTGTTTATGACCTGCAACCAAAATCTGTTGTTGTACTACATTTAAAAAGTTTGCCAAAGTCATGGACATAACAGTTTTATTTTACAAATGGAAAAAGAATTATATCTGCTATCATTCATTTCTCACATCTCAGAGAATAAAGAACCAAGCAGTAAAAGCCACGTGCTGTTAGCTGGCTCACAGAAAATATAATGTGTGTAAATTGTAAAACATCATTTGTACCATTGAAGAAGTAAGGGGAACTGTCAGGCACACTGTCCTGCATTCTTCCTTTGCAAGTTAATATGTTAGATTACAGCTTAGATTGTCTGTGATATTTTTGTCCTTCTGGGGAACAATGCAGATAGATGTGGGACACAGTCCATGGTTATGTAGACAGCATTGTTTCACATGTAACATAATGAACCTCTTTTACTGAATCAAACTAAGAAGCATCTTTACATTTGGGGGGAGGGCAGTGTGTGTGCAAATAATTGGTCCCACAGGAGGCTATAAAACCCATGTTTCTGATAAAATGAAGAATAAGGATACAATTGCAAATTATAAGGCAGTTATGGCCATGTGAGTCGATAAGAATCTCAAAATTAGTTATTAGAATCATATATTTCCGTTTTGTTGGGGAATTGAGTCCAGAAATGTTGTTTTAACTGGCATGTTTCTTGGTCACGTTTCTTGGTAAGATAATAAGAATTTCAGTTTTCTTCATGTCTGAGTGACTTCTAGGAGATTATTCAACTTACAGCAACATGATTAATATTGTGTTGAATCATTTAGAAGTATTATCCCCAAATAAATGATTCTCAATAATGGGTCCAAGTACAGTCACTAGTGCACAGCCTTGTAATTCTGTCCATCTGTGAAATACCTAAGTTATCCAGTCTCTAACACACATTTTTATATTCAGCAAAATGTACCACCTTGAGTTATTTGGGGAATTAAGCAAATTATAGTGTTGCATTCGTTTGAGTATGGTACATATAGTGCAGAGATCCCTAAGTCCTCATCTCCATGAATTAGCCTTCAAGGTTATATTCTCTGAGTGTCTCAGAAAGTCATGTCAGAGGCTCCCACTGTACAGAGGCATTCTGTTATCAGGGCACTGCTGGACATGTGAGCTCTGAGCAGTGTTCACCTCTATAGACCATGTAGTCTTCAGGGACTTGATGGTCAGGTGTAGGGGGCAGCAGTAAGTGACATCTGTCACTTTGGTTTGTTTCTAGGCCAGGAAAGCAGGGAAGGAAACAGGAGGACAAGGAACATGGGAGGCTTTCCCACATGTCTAAGATGCTAACAAGATGCCTGGCCCCATAGTCAGATCATCCCAGTGACATTCAGCTCGTGTCATCGCAAGGGTTTTAGAAGCAGGACAGGTTTTTAGTTGAGAGACTACTGCAGGGAACTTACCTGGCTCCATGATTAAAGAAGCTGCTGCTCAAGCTTGAGGACTAGAGTTCTGATACCCAGAACCCATGTGAACCCCCTGGAAGGCATAGAAACCTACCTGTGATCTCAGTGCTTGACAGGAAGAGAGATGGGATTAGCCAGACAGCTGTAGTGGCAGGTTCTGAGTTCTCTTGAGAAGCCTTGCCTCCTTGAAAACCATGGCTGTGGTGTTAAAAGGCTCTGGACATCAACTCTGGGCTTCCACCTGCATGCATACATGGATGTCCACATGGGAGCACACAGACACACAAGCCTGCAAACACATACCCCACACATACATAAAAGAGAAACTATCGCTGACTTTGTGAATTTGGGAAGGCTTGAAAAATCCTGAGTTCTGGTCACACTTCCTCCAATGCTGATGATTAAATGAAATAAAGTGGTGGGTGCCATGTGTGACCCTTTGTTTAGGGGTGGGCTCCATGTGTAGCCCTCTGTTTAGAGATAGGTGCCATGTGACCCTCTGTTTAGGGGTGGGTGCTGTGTGTGACCCTCTGTTTAGATGGGGTGTTGTGTGTGACTCTCTGTTTATGGGTGGGTGCCGTGTGTGACCCTCTGTTTAGATGTGAGAGCTGTGTATGACCCTCTGTTTAGATGTAGGTGCTGTGTGTGACCCTCTGTAAACAGCTGGTTGTTGTGTTCTGACACACTTTATTCATTTTGCCTACCAGTTTGTGAAAACCAATCAGATGTCAATATTTATAATGACATAGTGCTAAAGCTTCTTGATTTATGGTATCATATTGCAGTAATTTATTTTATATTGATGTGTTAATTTGTAACAAATATGCTTAGCCATAAATCATTCATTCAAAAATCCATGGTAAGTGTCTACCTCTGGAGGCTGAGAAACAGCAACAGAGGAAAATACTGAGCTCTTTGCTCTCCTGGAATTTGAATTCTGGTTCAAAGAAGAGGGAATCAGCAAAAATATATAAATCAAGTATTATGCTAATTTCAGATCATAAAAATTCCTATGAGTGTATGAAAGTAAGAAAAGGCTGTTTTAGTCACTGTTCTATTGTGTGAGTAGACACAATGACCAAGGCAACTCTTATAAAGGAAAGCATTTAGTTGGGCTCACTGAGTTTCTGAGACTTATTCCATTATCACCACGGTGGGGAGCAGGGCGCCAGAGAAGTAGCTGAGAACTACATCCTGGTCCTCAAGCAGAGAGAAACAGAGACACATAGAGAGACTGAGCATGCCATAAACTTTTAAAACCTCAAAGCCCACCCCTAGTAACACAGTTCCTCCCACAAACCACACTTTCTAATCCTTCTCAAAGAGTGCCACTCACTGGTGACTAAGTCTTCAAATATATGCGCCTATGGGAGCCATTCTTACTTAAACTCTCCCGGGCTCCTAAGAGGCATGCATGTCCAGGAGTGTTCGCTCTGCAAAGGCAGCTTTTCAGCTGAGTTGGCATGAAGGGAGGAATTCTGGTGGAATGCCTTCCTGGCAAGGGGCAGTGTCGAGCCCTGAAGGAAGAGCCCAGTGAGCAAGAGGCAGCATTGGTATGAAGAAAACTGTTGAGATAAACAGGCTTCCTTTCTATGCCTGGGAGATGTAAGAAACACAATTCATTCTGTTTTCCTTCGGGGTTTGGCAGGAAATTCTTCAAGTCTTTCAAGGGGGGGAGAACTTTCCCTATTTTGGGAAAGATCACTCTCACCATCGAGTGTGGCATTCCCTTTTCATCAGTAGTGTTGTTTTTGTTTTGTTCTGAGATCAGGCTGACCTCAAACTTCCTATGTAGCTGAGGGTGACCTTAAACTTCTGCCTCTACCTTCTGAGTGCTGGGGTGACAAATGGGTGTCATGAAGCTCTGCAGTAATTGGTCGTAAAGATTGCTGCAGAATTCTGGGAGGCCAAGGTAGTGAGTACTATTGGATGAAGGCAGCTGGATCAGTCCTACGTGAATATCTGTTTGCTATAAAGATAGGCAATGAGGTGAGTAGATGCCATTTCTTTTAAGCGCTATGCAATGAGGGAATTATAATTTAGTTTAGAAGTTCATAAATGTCCTGCAACAAAACCCCAGATAGGATTTACAAAGATGGGCTGATAAATGGAAGGCGAATGAATTTTACCTGAGAGTATTTTTTAATTGAATATTCACCCAAAGCCACAATAAACCTATGATTTGAGAAGTAAGAGGAGATCTTACTAATGATGCCCTTGTCTGGCTTCCTTGGCTTTAAATGGACAGTGCAGTTGCGCTGGACAGATGGCTCAGAGGTTAGGAACCCTTTCTACTCTAGCACTGGTCTCAAGTCCAGTCCCTAGCAACCATGCCGAGTGATTCAGAATACCCTATAAGTACAGCTCTAGGTGATCCAGCACCCTCTAGTGGCCTCTGTGGGCACTCCACGCCTGTGACATACACAGGGACATGGAGATAGAAGGGAGTAGTGTGCTGTGTATACATTTTATCTTATACTAATGAAATCTAATTGTAGATTAGAATTTTGAGTTGATTGTCTGGTTGACTGTAGTCTACATTTGCAAGAAGAAATTGAAGATTGAGCAAACAACATTGTAAGACACAGAGGGTGCTAAGGTAACAGAATAAACAAGGATGCTGGTGCATGACACAGCCTCGGAAAAGCTGATCTGGGGACATAAATGGATACAGACCCTTAAAATGAGTCAAGCCTGCCTTTTGTATCTTGAATGTCATGCAGTAAACACATTTACACATCAAGCTAGAGATCCTGCCTTCTCTGGTCTAAGCTCTGATGTTGTACAAGATCTACACTGTGTGACTGAATAAGCAAACGCTTGCTTCTTGCTTTGTTTTATAAGTAACTATTGCAGGAAGGGTTTAACTCCCACATTCTGGAAACTTTCTTTGAGCTTAGAAGTTATGACTTTGTAAGTCGGGGTCAGAGTTCCAAACCCAGCACGCAGCACCATTGCCTTTGGCAGCTAAAGGCCTGTTTTTATGGGCAAAGATTAAAATTCCTCTGGACCAGGATCTATAAATTTCCATATTAAGTCTTGGGTCAGTGCCATTGTGCTAATAAATGGGCATCTATAACTCATCTAAATTTCTTCTCCTCGAAAAGTGCTCGGAGGAACAAATGCATGACAGCCTCTACAGGAAAGAATGTTCATTGTTTTAAATAAAACTGAATCCACACAACGGGATGTGATCTTGGTGAGCACATGGCCTTCATTTTTGAGGAGTGTCAGGCTTTTATTTTATTTTATTTTGAGGATTGTCTGGTAGTTTCGGCCACCTTTGCTCTGGGTAGCCCCCTAGGTCTTGAGTAAAGGAACCTGTGGCTGTATTGTTTTTAGGTGTAGATGGCCCCTGAAGAATGGTAGGAAGGATGATCTGTGGAGTCTGTCATGAGACAGACTGCGTGAAGTTTACATGGTAACTGGTGGTGCACACGCCCAGTCCTTCAGAGACACATGGAGATCCGAGCTATCACCTATCCTGTCTTTCTTCATTACTGTGTGCTTATGAACTAAGCTAAGCAGCATGTTGTGATGGTTCTGTTTCCTCCTGCAATTCATTCTTAACGGTAATCTAGGCTTGGGTAGCATATCTAACAATCCAGAGCTTACCCGGCATACTCATGGTTACGGACAGGTTCAAACCCTCGTACGGCTAAAAAAAAACAATGGCAGACCCAGAAACATAAGGCTTCCACTCCTTGCTCTTGGAGTTTATGTATGTAACTATAACATTTCTTAGACTGTGCTCCGAAGTAATTACAATTTCTCAGCAGCTGTTGAGCTGTGAAGTCTTAACAAGGGCATCCGAGAGGTAAATGATAACCTAGGGCTTTTATCTTAACATCGCCACTATACCCTGATTGTTGCTCTAAAATATTGTAATATTGTAGTCAGTGGGGATAGCTGCTGAGTCAACATGATAGATATGACAGTATTGTTGGCTTGACAGATCTAGAATCATCTAGATTTTCTAGTGTACCTCAATATTATATTTGTGTACGCATTTAACTGTCTGTTGCTCATCTTTCTTTGCTATGATCTCCATGGCATCTGTGTCCATGAGTCCCATTCTGGGGAATCTAGAATAGTGCCCGGTACACAGTGCATGCTCTGTAAATATCCCCTGAATGACTGACCCCGAGAAAACATAGCAAGGTTGTGATAAGCATAGAAGAGGGGGTGAGAAGGCACAGAGGACAGTTTGGGGTGCACCGTGAAATATTAAGTGCTTAGAATTAGGTCGTTGGGTTGTTTAGTGCTTACAGCTCTTGCCATGTAAATGTAGGGACTGGAATTTGGATCCCCAGGTCCACATAAATTCAGGGTAGTTGTAGCAGACTGTCTCCAATTTCAGCCAGGAAGGGTGGAGACTGGGGATCCCAGAACAAGCTGATTGGTGAGACTAGCCATGTCAGTGAGATTTGGGTTTGATTGAGAGACCCTGCCTCAATGAATGAAGTGAAAAAGTGATGAAGTGTCATTCCCAACATCAACCTGGAGCCTACACAAGCACACAGGTCTACATACATGCAAAACTACACACACACACACACACACATACATACATGAAAAATAAACAAAAGCCTAGGACTAAATCTAGTTTTTGGTTTTATTCATTGTCAACTCACCTACAGTCCAATACACAGTTTCTCATCTCAAAATTCATTTAAAATCAAAGCCAGATTGTTTTAGTGAAGAAATTAGTTCTTAAAAGGACCTGTCCTGGAGTCATGCGCAGAGGCAGTGCCATTTCAAACCTGCTACTTCTGTATTTTTTCAGATCTTAGAATACACAGGAGGTCCTAACTGCAACTGTCATCCTTCCGATGTCTGCCTCTCCCAAGCAAGAATGAGTTCTCATCTGTCTGTTCATGCTCAGTTCCGAACAAATAGCAGAGGGTTCTGCTTTATTAGAACCAACTAATGTGTAGAGAGCCAGGCCAGATGGGTGATGTTCCATTCGAGCAACACTTGAGGAAACTCTACCCCTCTGAACCCACGTGGGCACAGCTAGATATCACAATGTGGTGTTTCCAGCAATGCAGCTCAGCAGCTCTGTAGGAGGATTGCTTTGTTTTGTGCTCAGAGAAGGAAGGTAAAGGTGTTTTGCCTTGATTGTTACCCAGTCCTCCTTGGGAACATCTAGAAGGAAGACAGTCAAGAAGGCCCTAGAGCTCTTTATTCTTGTCTTTGGCCAGTGTGCTTGAGTGTGTCTCTGATGGTGTGTGTCTGATGGGAAGGACAATGCAGAGGGTCTTAGAGCCCTGAGATTTGTCCGCCCTAATAAGATGGGCCACAATCCACCTGGGAACAAAGATCTCCTTCATGACATTGTAACCAGAAACTTCAAACTTTTATCATACCCACTCAGGCTCATTTTCTATGGACACTAATACTCTTTCTGAACTTTCAAATTTTTATTCTTTGACAATTTCATAGATATATAGAATGTATTTGATCATATTTATCCACTATGACCCTCTTGTATCTCTCCCAATCCTGTCAATATCCTTCTTCCTCACAATAAGTCCCCTGCCTATTTTATGATTTAAAAAATCCATTTATTCTTTGACAGTTTCATACATGTATAAAACATATATTTGATCACATCCTCACTATTGTTTCTTTCCAAATATTACTGGACCTTCTCTTCTCAAGACGTCCCTTTCTAAACTTAACATAATTCTGTATGTGGTTCACTGAATTTAATTAGGATTGCTCACAGGAGCATGGTGTGGGGTTACTTACAGGGACATGGGCAGCTTACCCATGCTTCTACTGCTGACGCAAATAATTCTTTCTGTCCAACAACCATTAACATACAATAGTTTCTTGTAGGTGGAGGCTGTTCGTTCGTACCTGGCCACCCAGACCTGAAATAATCACACAGAAACTTCATTAATTAAAACACTGCTCAGCATATTAGCTCAGAATTCTTATTAACTAACTCTTACATCTTAAATTAGCCTATATCTATTATTTTCTATTTTACCATGGGGCTCGTGGTTCTGTCTGACATCTGTCTCCTTCTGTGGCTACATGGTGTCTATCTGACTCCTCTTTCTCTCTCCCCACATTCAGTTTAGTGTTCTCTCCTAGCTCTATTCTGAAGTCACAGGCCAAAGCTACTTCTTTGTTCATTAACCAATAAAAGCAACACATATACAGAGGTATTTCCCACATCAGTTTCTAAAAGAGGGCCATGGGGCTTATGACAGAGTCATACAAGCATCCCATTAAGAACATTCAATGATTGCATATTCTCAACACTGTGACCAGTAATGAATTTGTGCAGAGAACAAGGTCTATTGACAACTGCTCTTATAGTAACAGTAGAAAAAGAGGCAAGTCTCCAAGAAAATGGCCCCAGAAGCAATACTTACTATGTGCCCAGTGGTTCCTGATATTTAGGCTATGTGCTTCCATGTTTTGTAAAAGCTGTCTCCTATGAATGAAGAATATCCCTCACAGGCTCATGTGTTTGCATGCCCAGCCCCCAGTTGATGGTGTTGTTTGGGGAGGTTGTGGAACCTGCTGGAGGTGATGAGGCTTCAATGTTTATAGCCTCATGTCTCTTCCTGTAAGCTCTCTCTTGTACCTGTGTGTAGTTGGAGATTTGCCATCTCAGCTTTCTTCTCCAGATGCCTGCTGTCATGTCTCCTTCACCGCTATGACCTCTAGCCCCTTGGGACCATCAACCAGGATGAACTCTTCCTTCCCTAAGTTGCTCTTGGTTGTGGTATTTTATCATAGACATAGGAAAGTAGCTAATACGCTTCCTTACGTGCTACACATAAACACATAACTGCCAATCTGTCCTTCATTTAGCCTGTGTTTCTCACACACTATTGTGGGATTTGTAGTTAAATCGTCTGATGTAAACTCTGTGATCAAAGTTATATAACCAAGTCTCCGAAATTTTCTGTGGTTGACATTAATTAAAGACAAAGCTGATTTTTGAAAAGATGCATTATTAACCAAAGGACTGTAGTTATGCATCATACCTCAACTTTGGATTTTGAGAACGACTAATTAAGCATGTTGTCCCCCATTAATGAGGGCACCATGTATTTCAAGATGTCTAAGTGTTCTTGCCTGCTTCTCTTTGTGTCTAGCCATCACATCAGATGCCTAAGAAAGATTTTCCCATTGTATTCAGTGGGAGCAACCACCTCAATGACTATGCAACAATGAATACATTCCCAGTTCCAATGGTTAATACAATGGCCAACATACTGAGGAACTTGCAATACTCAGAAAGCATGCAAGAGGCTTCCAGTGTAAAGCAGGGACCAGAAAGCCTTCTAGACTGACTTATTAAGTATTAAAGGCATTGTTAAGAATTGAAGGACTCTTTAATTAGAGATATTTTTAAAACCTGACATATGTCTGGTCGTCAATAGACTAAAGTGCAGTGTTGACCAGTTCATCTGAGAGTGGTCTGCTGGACTCAAGCCAAAGAGAAGCTCTCAGGGCATTCCCCACCCTGCAAGTAAATGAACTCTCTGAAGCAGTTTCTCTCCCTCTCCATCTCCTCCTCCCTGACCTCTTTCTCCCCTTTCCTCATCCCTTCTCTATTTCTTCCCCTCTCCTTCCCCCTCTCCCATGTTAAAATTGACTAACACAGAAATTCTGGCTTTAAGAGATTTTTAAAGCTAAAATGGCATAGAGACACGTGAGCTGAGTTGCCTAGAAGATGTCATATTGCAGGTTTACACAGTGGGTGAATAGGAGAAGACATTGGAAAGGACTTCTGGGTTTTTCATTACCTCACATCCACTTTGCTATCAGAAAGAATTATCCCCTGAGTACTCTGGCTTCGTGCCTTTTTCTTACTGCTCAGTGTTTTGTAGATAACACAAGACTGGATATAGAAGCCATGTTTTGTATCAATTTTGAATAAATTTTAGGCAAGAGAGAAAGAACACATTGAATGACTGCATTGAAATTAATTAAGGATGGATATCCTGTGGGCATTGTGGCAGGAGAGAGGGAGAAGAGGCCAGGAGAGTCCTTGCCTGCTACTAAATCAGAAGCAGAAGAAGTCACTCCAAGTAGAAGGGTGTTGACAGAGCTGTCTGTCCTGCCTGATCCTGCAGCCATTCAGTCCCAAAGAAACTCACAGAGGTCTACATTAATTATAAACTGGTTGGCCTATTAGCTTAGGCTTCTTATTAGCTCTTACATCTTAAATTAATCCATAATTCCTATCTGCATTAGCCATGTGGGCTGGTGCCTTTTATCAGTGAGGCATTCTCATCTTGCTTCCTCTGCATCTGGGTGATGGCTACAGACTGAGATTTTTTTTTCTTCTCATAATTCTCCTGTTCTGGTGGCCACACCTACACTTCCTGCCTAGGTACTGGCCAATCATCATTTTACTAAACCAATGCAAGTGACAAATCTTTACAGGGTATAAGACCATTGTCCTATGTCAGAAGGGGCTGTGAGAATGTATGGACTGATGTGACAGGTGTCCACCCTTTCTGCTTGCTTTTGTTGAAGTACAATTAATAAAAACTCAGAGACAGAAATTGGGGTTCAACCGGAAGGCCAGAAAAGCAAAACAGCCAGCCACTGGTTCTTACCTCAACCTCAATCTGAAGTGGCAATCCTGCCTCCAGGAATCTGTGAATGAAACAGAACCTGAAAGCTGTCTCCTCCCATTTTATAATCCTCTCTAGTTCTGGGATTAAAGGCATGCACCATGACTTCCTGGTTTCTATGGCAAGCTAGTGTGGCTACTGGGGTTAAAGGTGTGTGTCATTGTTGCCTGCTCTGTAAGGCTGGCCAATGTGGCCAAGCTTTATTTATTAAAATATAAATGAAATGCCACTACATTTGTAGATAACGATAAAAACACCTGAGTTTAGCTCATGATGTTGGGCGGACTTTTGTGTTAAGTAGTTGGGGTTTTAAACTTTGAGAGATGAAAATAAAATCTGCATCACAGAAACCTCTGTACATGATTTGAATCCACATAAGATCCCTTAAAGCTTGCTCCCAACAGACGAGTCAGTACTTATGCATGATCAGTAGATTTCTGAGTACTCACAACACTCCTCTCATTTAGTCTGGCCCGGTGTTGTTTTGTCCTATTGCCATGATGAAAAAAAGCAGTTGTTGTTTTTTTAGAGACATTTATATGAAATTATTTTTGGTGCTAAAATCTTCCACACAAAGGTGTATATTTACTTATTTGAAATTCTATATATTTATTTATTTTTGCGTCTATGAGTGTCTGCTTGCATGTATGTGTATGAAGTGCCTACAGATACCAGAACGGGGTGTCAGATCCCTTGGAATTGGAGTTACATATGGTTGTGAACTAAGGTTGATTTAGGTGCTTGTAGCTGAAGCAAGATCCTCTACAAAAGCAGCAGGAGCTTGGGACTCCTGAGCCATCTCTGCAGTCCACTTACTTCTTGCCTGATGGTACCTTAGCTGTTTAGGGCATGGGTGATCTTGGACATTTATTTGAAAAACTCATTTTCTAAAGTCAGGGTTAAATGTGTGTTTATTGGTCACTAAAGTGATTTAGGTTACATGAGTCCTCTCTTAAAGTCCTCACGATTTTGGTACCTTGACTTTTGAGTTAGAAGTTCACTGCTCAAGTGCTTGCCCCTCTGAATCATTCATCTGCTGAAGAAGATGGTCTCAGGTCAGCTGAAGCATATTACCTCATTATAGATAGACAGGGCTAATGTACAAATTCACTTTGAAATGAGAGCTGTATTTCTGCTCACCATGGTCATCACACCGTATGAAAGTATTCAGGCTTTACTATTAAAATACATCCCTAGGAAAAAGGAGGGGAACCAGGTCTTTCTCGGCCTAAGATGGCATTCAGTTTGGAGATGCATATGTGTTCACTTTCTTCCTGAAAGAAGAACCATCAGTGGATCCCACATCGTGTTCTCTTTTACACTTGTCTCTTTCCTCATTCCACGAATACATTTACTTTTTCTAGAGCTCTGAAGAGTTTCACATGAAATTCCATTACCCGCAATATGAGGCGTGAAATTCTACACTTTCTTTCTTCATAAGGCTAGCAGAACTGAGGAGATGGTTCGGGGTTTAAGACCACATGCCGCTGTTGAAGAAGGCTCCCAGAATCCACATCAGACAGCTCATGAGTACCGTTTGATCCCATTCCAGAAGATCAGATCCTTTCTGATTCCTGTGGACACCTGCACACACATACACACGCACACATACACACATACACTCACGTGCATACACCTCAGGTGGCTCACGAGCACCTGTAAAGTCAATTCCAGGGGACCGGACACTTTCTAGACTCCGTGGACACCTGCACACACATACACACGCACACATACACTCACGTGCATACATCTCAGGTGGCTCATGAGCACCTATAAAGTCAATTCCAGGGGACCGGACACTTTCTAGACTCCGTGGACACCTGCACACACACATACATACACACACACACACACACACACACATATATACACACACAAACACACAACTGAAAATTAAGATAATAGTAATGAGTATTAAGAAAAGAGAAGGGCAAGAAGTCTGGAGCCCTGTGCCTCTTTAAAAGGGATAAAGACATACCCAGTCTCCAGTTTCTCTGAGTTTCATTATAGGAGTAATATGAAGATGTTATCGTATCCCACTACAATCCTTCTAAAAACTTGATCATTGAACAGGGAAACGAATATAAGTCTCAGAACACAGTAGAAGCCTGCAGTGGACACTGGGTGCAGATGGCAGGGGCTCAGCTAGCCTCAATCAAATCACATTTGCACCCTCATGGGTGTACAAAACTGTGGAAACACATTCTGGAAATTGAATGAGACAACCTGACTCCCTGCTGATAAACACTTCTTAATTATACTTTATTATAATTGTGCTACAGCCATGCCTGAGAAGCATTTTATTTCACTTTCTGTGTGCTGTGTATACACGTATGTGTGTGTACATGTGTGTGTGCAGTAGTATGGTGCAGGCATGTGTGTCCATGTGAAAGCTACGATCGATGCTGGGCACTTTCCTAAACCATTTTTTTTGTTTGCTTTTGTTCGTTTGCTTGCTTGTTTTATGGAGAAGCAAGCAATGTTTATTGAGAAGTTAAGGA
>LOEQ01003076.1:336739-363560 GCA_001685075.1 Bramus lutescens | reverse complement strand
GTGGCGGGGTCTCTCACTGATCCACCCATCAATGTGGGAGCTCACTGATTCAGCCTGACTGCTCAGGCAGCTTGCTCCTGGAATCTTCTGTGCCTGCCTCCCTGTGTCTTCATTATTCTGCTGAGACTCGGGAATGCCGCAGGGCAGGGACTTTCACATGGGTTCTGGGGTCCAGACTCAGCCTTCCAGGCTCACACAGCAAGCACTTTACCAAGAGATCCCTCTCCTGAGCTGAGCGATATTTTAAAAAGATTGTATGTGCTAATACGTAAAAGTCTCCACATATATCAGACGAACAGAGCCAAAATGCTATGTGATGTTGTGTTATTTGGAATTAAAAGTGACATAGATGGATGTATTTTCTTGGAAGGAATTACATAAACAATTACAAAGAGGTCTTACTTTTTATGCTAAGCTTTTGACTAGTAGAGATAGACTAACTTTATACACATTTTCTTACATCAATATCTTCATATAATTGAATATCAAAGAACAATGGCACTGTAAGTTTATTGCTAATTTTTCTTTGTATTTTTTTCTGACAAAATGCCATCTTACTGTAGTTTGTAGCAATCTCCAAATGCAAAATATAGCACCCGAAGAAGTCTGCTAGAGGCGAGTAACTAACTCTCTTTAGGGACAAGCCACAGGGGAGATGAGGTAGGGTCCAGATGAGGACTGCTGTGTTCAGTAAATCAGAGGTTTCTGTGTTCTGAATCTCCACGGTTGAGACCTCCTCTGTGCCCCTTCTAATCATGAGGGTTCCTGATGTGTGGGTAAGTCAGTTGTTGCTTCTTAGATATGCCAAGTCCTTAGTATTTCCATTGGCTTCATCTAGCACCCATATTTCTGCTATCTTCACCAGGTCATAAGCTGAAAGGAACCACCCTCAAATCCTCTTGTGTGTGTGTGTCATCCCCTCTGAGCACAACAGCTGTCCCTTGAAACTGTAGCTCTGCATTCGCCCCTGTGCAAGTCGGTTGTATGTCAAATTGACACAAGCTGGTGTCATCTGAAATGAAGAAACCTGAGTTGAGAAAATGCCTCCCTAAGATCTAGCTCTTAGGCATTTTCATAATTAGTGATTGATGGGGTCCGGCCTGGCTCATTATGGTTGGGGTCATCCCTGGGCTAGTGGTCCTAGGCTCTGCAAAAAAAAGCAAACTAAGCAGGCCATGAGGAGCAAGCTAGTGAGCAGCACCCCTCCATGGCCTCTGCATCAGCTCCTGCCTCCAGGTTCCTGTCCTTGTGAGTTCCTGTCCTGACTTCCTTCAATGACAGACTAACTACATTGTGGAAGTATAAGCCAAATAAACCCTTTCCTCCCCAATTTGGTTTTGATCATGGTGTTTCATCATAGCAATAGGGACCCCAACTAAGACACCCCTTTCTGGGGTGAAGTTTTTCTCCTCAAAATTATATGTTATCATGGGAAAAAATTATCAGATACAAATTGAAAACTAATTAGTGATGTTTCATCTTTAAGACAGGAGTAATGTTGAGGTCATGATTTAGATGATAAATTAAAATTTGAGCTGAAGAGATGGCTCAGCAATTAAGGGAGCTTGCTGTTCTTCCAGAGGACCCGAGCTCAGTTCCCAGCACCTACATGGCTCATAACCACCTGGAACTCCAGCGCCATGGAATCTGAGTTCTCCCTGACCTCCTCAGGCATACGCACACAGACACACAAATAAAAATAAGTCTGTTAAAAATTATTTTCTATGTCTTATGTATAAGCACAGCTCTCTGTTTTTTATCATCACTGTGAGATACTTCTTTTTCTTATTAGGCTGCTTTTTATATTAGAAACATATATGAAACTAAATATCTGTACTCATTTATTAATGAAATATTATACTTGGAATGTACATAAAAATTACACTTTCTTTGAAGCCATCTACTTTCTTGATTAAATTCCTTTGCCATTTTTTGTCTGAAAGATAAAAGCAGACATACATAGAACACTTGTAACATAACCAAATGACTTGTTTATTCTGGTAAAGCAAACTGTTATTAAACGAATAAATTATTTGAAGAGATCTCAATGGTGCTAACCCTAACCTGTGGCCAGAAGAATCACTGCCGCTTTAATAAATGCTCAGACTTCTCTGCCTCATCTCATCTACTATTATGAACTGCTAAAAATGAATTTCCTTTTGCCCCCGATGGTAAAGAATAAAGAAGAAAGCAGTTGGAGAGCGTGCTGGCTTAGATGTCAAGGGAAAGGTTGGAGAGATGGCTCATGGTTTAGCTCCATTCAGTGCTCCTCCTGAGAACTAGAGTTCAGTTCCCAGACCCCGTGTTGAGAAGTTCACAGCTCCCTGTTATTACATCTCGATATGACTGGAAACTCAACTCCAACTCCCAATGTCCCAACACCCTTTTCTCACCTCTGTGGGTACACACACACACCGGAAGTCATATGCATGATCCTCTCCCACGTGGTGAAAATAAAATAAATCTTCTAAAAATGTTTCCAGCTCTAAAATGGAATCATTTTGTTAATGAAATAGTCAAAAACTATTTCCATGTCAATTATGGTTTAACTCGGAGCTCTCGAGTTTCCCATCTAGAAATCTGTATACATACCTGCAAGAACAAGAAATGCATTGCATATACGGAATATGAGGCAGAGGAGGAAGTGGACATTGTCTGATGGATCATAGGCAGACCCTTTGGAGGCCCGCCAGTGTCTACATTGTCTGATGGATCATAGGCAGACCCTTTGGAGATATTGTTACATTCCAAAAATAAAAGTAAATAATGCTCACTTTAACTTTGTTAAGCCAAGAAGTCTTTGGTGTCCCCTTATTTAGTTTCCTTGAAGCAGGAGCTCCTGTAACTATCAGCCCATCATATCTGTTTCTATATTGATGTATCATACTTAATATAAAGTTTAGAAGACTACAGATTTTCCAGTAAGCAAGCTGAGAGTAATTACTTCTTCATAATTACTGAGAAACTTTATTGCCATGCATTGCTGTAATTATATTGTGAATACTCCCTATTTGAGCGATAGACCATAATGTCTTCTACTATCTCACAGTCTGAGACTTATAACAGCCTCTTGCTTCCACAAAGGCCTATTATTCATTTAGTCTCCATTCTAACTACTGTTAAAAGCAACTAAACAAAATTAATTGACACCATAATACTGTAATAAGGAAATTGAAGGCAATGCAATATTCCCATGCCACAGAAATCAGCTCATTAGTCAGGAGTTTGCAGCTGTCCTCGGTGACGTATCTTTCCCTCTGTATCTGGACAGTCAGAACAAGGCAGATCTCAGGGTTTACTCTGTGTGAAAATCACTTGAGGTTAAACATGTAAATCATGGTCATAGGCTATGGGTAAAGAGAGCACAGGGATGTATTTATATGGTCAAATCAAGGAGTGGCATCATCCATATGTCATGTGTTCCCCAATAGCTAGAATATCGTGCAAGACTTACTGTTCTCCATGAACTCTTCACCTCTGGAAAATGATCAACTCCAACTGGATATCTAGAACTCAAGGATCATATCCTGTATATCAACCCACCCATCTTCTAAAAATTAAGATTTGTTCTTTATTATTTTTATTGGTATGTTTAAGTGTCTTAGTTAGGAGAGACACCATGACCATGACCATGGCAATGCTTAAAGGAAAACATTTAATTGGGGTGGCTCAATTACAGTTCAGAGGTTCAGTCCATTACCATCATGATGAGAAGCAAGGCAGCCTGAAAGATAGATATGGTGCTGGAGAAGGAGCTGAGAATGTTTACATCTTGGCTCACAGGCAGCAGGAAGTGGTCTGAGATACTGGGCACATATGACACCTCCAAGCCTCCACGATATCACACTTCTTCCAACAAAGCCATACCTCCTAATAGTGCCATTCCCTTCAGGAGCCATTTTCTTTCAAACCACCACAATATGTTTGTGTTTCTATGCGTGTGCCATATGTTTTCAGGCTCCCGTAGAGGCCAGAAGAAGGCATCAGAGCCCCTGGAACTGGAGTTACAAGCAGCTGTGAGCCATTCTACGGGGTTGCTGGGAACTGAACATGTGCCCTGAACCAAGAAGAAACATTCTTAACCACTGAGCCATCTCTCCAGGCCCATATTTTTAAAAAGAACACAGTTAAAATTTCACTTTAAGATACAATTTTAAAAACCAATTTAGTAATTATTTTGGCCAAGGCTGTTGATAGATAAAAACTCAATATTTCAACTTTACAATATTAATTGGCATAAATGGCATTTTCAGTGGCCTTAGCCTAATACTTTGTAAAGAGCTGCAGTAGAATCATTCGAGAATATCACCCTGCTAGAGACTTTAAAATTCAAACACATTTCTACTAGTATTAAAAAAATGCCTTGCCCTGTGACTTCTAAACTTTCACTCTGTGCTCAAATTGTTCTTCCAAGGTTATTTTTGTTGCAATGAACAAAAGAACTCAAAAACCTCGAAAGGAATTTAAAAACCAGAATCTCGTGGTCTCTATATATTTAATCCTTGGCAAAATAGGGCTTTTGGAGTGCTTCTGTAATTAAAAATAAATCTTTATTTTACGGTTGTTTTGTCTGTGTGTATGTCTGTGTACCATGTGCATGCAGTGCTAGTAAACGCCAGAAGAGGGCATCAGATACATGGAACTAGAGTTAGGGATGATTGTGAGCTGCTCATAGGTGCTGGGAATCAAACCCAGGTCCTCTGGAAAAGCAGTTGTGTTAACCACTGAGCAATCTCTTCAGCCCCATGTGTCTGTATTTTTTAATACTAGTAGATAAAAGAGTTTCCAGAGTTAATTAATCAATCATTCAAGGCCCTTTATTTTACTATAGGTATGTTCTTCTAAGTCTAGCTATTCCAAGGTTCTACAGGAATTCCTTTAAATATGTATGTGTAAGCATGCAGTGATATGTCTGCATACACACACATATTTTTTGTGTGTATGTTGTGTGTATATTATGTGTGTATGTGTTTGTGCATGTGGAGGGAGGCCATAAGTCAAACTTGAGATTGTTCATCAGGATACCACCCACCTGGTTTTTGATACAAAGTCTACCACTTTTCTGGAACTGACTAGTTTTCTAGGATGCCAAGTTAGCAAGCTCGGAGGATCTACCTTCTCCTTCTCCCCAGTACTGGGATTACATGGTGCATACCATGCCTGACTTCTTACATAAGTTATAAGGGTTGATCTCAAGTCTTCTGTATACATTGCCATCTTCCTATCCCTTTTAATGTATATTTCTTAACCAACCCCCTTTGTAACTAAATGTACAATACATATAAAGATACTTAATATATTGAAATTAAATTAAATTATATAATTATAGATATTAACTTGTTTTAAAGAGAGCAAACAAAAGCAGGAATTATTTCTTTAAACAGAGAAAGACTTCCTGGGCCATGTCTATAGAATAATTAGTGTTTGATATTTTAATGTGAGACCTAGAGAAGGCAGTCCCCAGTGCAACCTGAAACCTGTTGCTATGTGAACAGTTAGACACTCTAGCTAACGGAAAGATGTATCTTTAACAGTTTTGCATTTACTATGTGTTTTGCATTTACACACATGAGTTTAGTTCCTGGAAACTATGTGTGTTGCATTTACACACATGAGTTTGGTTGCTGGAAAGTATTTCACCTAACAGGTGTACTGAGGTGACACTTCTTAACATAGGAAATATGGCCGATTTCTTGGAGCAGAAAATAAAAATTGCTTCTAGATTTGTGCACCTGAGTGAGAAATTTCTATTTGTGTCAATGAGATGATCACATGTGAGCCTGGCATCTCATGTAATGGATGGATGGGGCTAGAAGCTCAGAAAGCCAAGGGAGCGAGCACTCTGAAGAGGATTGATTTTACTTGGCATCCGCAGTTTGCAAATCTCACAGGAAATATTCTCACTCATCAGATAATGGGATTAGTGACTGATTGCATTTAGCTCTTAGCTTGGTCTTCTGGAGTGACTCACCCTCAGTTATAATCAAGGCAGAAGTTTCTGCAGATACAACGGTCATTCTTTCCCTTGCAGGATTCATGTAGTTTCCTCAGACTCACTAAATCAGGTGATCAGTAGACCAGACGATGAGGAAACATGTGGGTTCCATGATCTACATAGGATAATTTCTCTAGGGATCTTATTCTCAAAGGATGCTCTCAGACCTCCAATACATGTCTGAAATTGCTTCTTATTATGAATCCCACACATTTTCATTTATAAATTAACCTTAGTGTATTGGTCACTTTTCTATTGTAATGGTGAAGAGCCATGACCCAACCAATTCTAAAAGACTTTATTTAGACTCACAGTTCTGGAAGGATAAGTTTCTGTCATGGCAGAGAAGCATGGCAGCAAGTGTCAGGAAGCTGTGAACTCCTATTTTCCAACACAAGCCGGAAGCCAGGAGGAGCATGCACACTGGCAATGCCATGAGTCTTGAAACTCCCAGAGCCCATCTCCAGCGATGTACTTACTCCAACCAGGCAACATCACCCTGCATCCTGCCCACAAACAGCACCACCGACTGAAGACCAAGTGTTCAAACATCTGAGCCTATGGGGGACATTCTCATTTAAACCACAACAAATAATAAGATATTAACAGCAATCACAAAGAAAATGGGAAGAGTGTTACATTATACTTTCATAAAACTGGTGTGAATGTGATCGCTTCCTCACACTTAAAACATCATAGTGTGCCCCCTTTCTACTTTGTAGGATGTGAAATGATACTGTTGTGCAAGAGACTATCATAGAGTCAAAACACACATATGCAAATATTTACTCACCCAGAAAGGGAACCTATGAAAGACGGAAGTAACAGTTGTAACAATTACACCAACTTGGTGAACCAATGAATGCATATTTGCTGGTATTTATTAAGAGTAGTGTAAGGGGGTCACTTACATAAGCCTGAATGGCCAAAAACAAACAAACAAACAAAGCAGCTGCATTATGGAAAAGGCCAGCAGAACACAGAAGACTGCTGTCAAAAGTTTCCCTGCCATCTACAACTTGCAAGCAGCTGGATACCCAGCTATCTCTACTGTCTACCATTCAGCTGGTGGATATCCCCCTGGTCCACCACCAGCAGCTCTTTATTCCTTTCTAACTGCTGGGGACGGGCAGAAAGCCTCCATATCTCTTTTCTCCCAGACATGTGAGATGAACCCCCGATGAACATTCTGGAGGGATGTTCAGTTTGTAGCAAATTATCATACCACAGGTCCTGCACTCAGGAGTGAAATCAAATGAGTGTAATAGGCAATATGACTTCAGTGTGTGGTTTGCTTTCTTCCTGTAGTATTCTAGAGCCTTTAACTCCTTATGTAGAAGAACATAATGGTTTCTCTCTGACATATTCTAATTACCATCATAACCTTAAGGCTGCTCTGGAGTAAGGTAAGGGATATCTGCACACAGTACTGAATCCCCAACAGAAGCTCTGGTACTAATGGCAGAAGCTAGGTAGCTGCCAGTCCAGTAGCATATGCAGTAGTAAATGCTGGGCAAAGGATGAGTCAGATCCTGGGTGAGGTGAGGTAGAATAGTAGTGAGAGTTCATTAAGTTTTCAGATCATCACAATAAAGAACAGAAGTTGATTGCTTTTGAGATTTTCATTAATTAGTTAGCTAATTACTTAAAGACAAGATCTCATGTACCAGGCAGGCCTCAGATATATGTAACCAAGAAGGTTGTTGAACTTTTGATACACTTGTCTCCACCCTACAGAGTGCTAGGATTACAAGCATGTGAACCATGACCCATTTATCCAGGCCTAGGGACTGAACTCGGGGCTTTACACATGCAACACATGGACTAAACCGCTGAGCTACACCGTCATACCATGCATTCAAGATTTTTGAACTACACCTGGTCCCTAATAGCTAAAACTGTGGAAAGTGGCATTGGAAAGAAGGGGAAGTACCCTATGATGGCGTGTGTTATTCCTAAGACAGCAACCTCATTTACTTTTCCATTATTCTTCAGCAGTGTGAGCCATGTCCTTTTCTTTCCCTTCTGTTCTGAAAAATATGAATCTGCAGCTAAGAATAGACTTAGAGGGTTGATAAAAAAAACCTTGCTGTCATTTAGAGATGAATAATTTTCAAATATTTATTTGTAGACACATGTTCGTAGAAAGCCTATTTGCAGATGCTGGCTTGCTTGTATTCTTTCTCCACTATTGATTTTGGAGACAATTAGAATTGTCTTCAAACTTGAAAGTGCCCAGGGATACAATTAATATTTAGCTGAGTTCATGTTCTCAGATGGCAATGGAAGGGAGTGATTTATTTTTTGTTAATTATGAACTTTCAAAATAATAGTTGGTTGATCCCAACACATACATCAGCCAATTAACCTTCATAGCCTTCTTAATGTGTTCACCAAGTTTGCTGGGTCAATGTGACTTTCTCTTCAGACATGTAGGGATGTGGAGGCAGTCATCAATTATCAACACATAGTGTGGCTTTGCTGGGTTTAGAGAAAGATATTTTGCAGTGCCATTGTTGGAAGAGACATTCTAATATATTTTAATTTTCATCATATTATTCAAGAAAATGTACTTACTAAAAATGTATAAGACCCCTATAGTTATTGCAATTCATCAGATAAGATTCACACTACTACACCATCTGCCAAATTGCAGAAAGGCTGAAGCTAGTGGAAACAAATAGGTTTACTCGGGGTCAAGCCTATGAAAATAAAGATTGCTTTTCTATCTCAAATTCCGACCTTCCAGGGTTTAGTATTGCTTCTGAGGGAGGAAACAGGGTAGAGGAAGACAAGGGCAGAAAGCCCTTCTCTGGGCAGGGTCTTAATCTTCAAGGCACTGCCTCCATCTCCTCCTCTTCTTGGATTTAGACCTAGGTTCTGTGGGCAACCTATGTTTTTTCTCTTGAGACAAATATGGTCCTTTCTCCACATCAGTTCTCTGAGCTGAGGAGTAATGCGCGAAACAATCCCACACCAGTTAGGATTTAAAGGGGTATTTATTTTAGGGGTAAAACTTACAAAGCACCAACCATCAGGAAAGGAGTCTAGTCGCTGGAGCAGGAGCCGGAACCAAGCACCCGAACCAAGAGAGCGAGCAAGGTTTGCCACTCTTTTTTAAAGAGAAATAGACCACACCCCAGTGGGCTGGTATTTCAGTGGCTATTGGCTGAAGGAGCAGAAGGTGCTCCCACAGCAGAGAACTTGGAGAAGACTCTTTTAGGAGCTAAATGCTTCATAGTTTAGACCTAAGAAAACAGAAGAGGCAAAAGCTATCCCCTGGGAGCTGCCCTGACATACTTGGTGATAGATTATCAGATTTTTCGCTTGCTATCTCCACAGTTGAACTCCCTGCCTTCTCATTAGCTTTAACTGGGAAGCTGAAGAGGGAAAGCCTGAGTAAAGGGTCCACTTCTGTGAAGTTATAGAGGATTAGTGAGAAAACAAAGCTAATTTGGCTGCTATTCAGCTAAATATCTACATCTTTGGCAAGCAGCTCCCAGAATCTATATTCTATTTTTCCACCTGCAGATGCTGGTTACTCAACCACAAGAGGAAGCGTTAATCTAATTAATATTTATCAATAAAAAATCAGAAGTCAAATATTGGGGTAAGAACCTGAAAGTTCAGAGAACAAGGAGCAGCCACAAGTCGTCCCTACCTCTTCTGTTCCTCTGTCCAAAAGGGCTGAGATCCTCTCTTTGCCTACCTTACCTCTTCCTTTCTTTCTCTCTAGAGTCCTTCAAACATCTATGGTCAGCTAGTGGCTAGCTCTGCCCTCTGACTCCAAGCAAGCTTTATTTGTTTGAAAACAATAAAAATACCACACAACATTTTCCCCTTTGTACTGAAATAAAAAAATGAAGTACAATAACTATATAGAAATATAGACAGGCAGGAATTACATTAACAATGTCTAGTCCATTTGCATTTGACCAATTCAGGGAAAATACTCCATTATTTATCCTATCTTGCTGAGTTCAAAATGCTATAACTAATTCAGTTTCTACCCTAACTTGTAATATCAACCTAAAGCTTTCTTTTTATGTCTCTCAACCCTTCAGTTTACACCTCTTTGGTGAGTTTCTTTTCTGAATTTGGTAACAAGGAAAACTAAAATTATAACTATCTAGTCTTCAACTCCATCAGAGACCTGACAAAAATATGTCTGAGTAAGCAGGCAGTACAGAACAAATAACTTCCAAGACTAAGAAATAACAGAAACAGTTGGCTGCCTAGACAGTCACCCAAGATTCCTCTGTAATGTTAGGGCATCCATCCTCAGCCTACAGGTCTAACAAATAGGAAATTTTTGGTTGACTTTCTTTTTCTTCCTTTTTTGTTGTTTTAATGAGCTATACATTTTCCCACACTCCCCTCTCTTCCTCCTCACTCCCATTCTACCTTCTCCCATGATCCCCATGCTTACAATTTACTCAGAGATCTTGTCTTTTTCTACTTCCCATGTTGATACATACATCCATGTATGTATCTCTTAGGTCCTCTTTATTGTCTAGGTTCTCTGGAATTGCAAATTGCAGCCTGTTTTTTCTTTGCTTTATGTCTAAAAGCCACTGATGAGAAAATACATATTATATTTGTGTTTCTAAGTCTGGATTACCTCACTCAGTATGGTGTTTTCTAGTTCCATCCATTTGCATGCAGATTTCAAGATCTCATTTTTTATGCTATGTAGTACTCCATTGTGTAAATGCACCACATCTTCTTTATCCATTCTTCAGTTGAGGGGTATTTGGGTTGTTTCCAGGTCCTAGATATTACAAATAATGCTACTATAAATGTAATTTAGCACATGTCCCTGTGGTATGATTGTGCATCCTTTGGGTATATACCCAAATCATGACCCACCATGGTTGACAAGCCCTGTCTCCTAACAGAGTGCATTTTTTAGTTTGTTGATGTAGGAGTTTTTTTTGTCTATGCATTGCTTTTATTGTTTGAATAAAGAAACTGCCTTGGCCTTTTGATAGGGCAGGCTTAGGTAGGTGGAGTAGAGAGAACAGAATGCTGGGAAGAAGGACAGACAGAGAACCGCCATGGAGTCGCCAGAGTCAGACATGCTAAATCTTTCTCTTTAAGACACGACCTTGTGGCAATGCACAGATTGATGGAAATGGATTGAATTGGGATGCAAGAGTCAGCCAAGAAGAGGCTAGAAATAATGGGCCAGGCAGTGTTTAAATAAATACAGTTTCTGTGTGATTTCTGGTGTAAGCTAGCCGGGCAGCTGGGATGAAAAGCAGGCCTGCTCCCTCCATCCACAGTTTGTGACTTTGTATTTGATCCCTTCTCCAAGCTGCTGCTCTGATTTCTAACAATTTCTCAAAATTGAATTCTACTGTTTGTATAGTGAAAATGCTGCTGCTTTGAGGGGGGAGATAATCACACACAAGCATTGGGAGTGCATGTGTTCCTCACTATGCTAGAAGGCTCATGACCTGGAGACAAGTGTACATGTGACTTCAACCGTTTATCGAGGACTATATATTACAATCTCTCGAGGTCTGCCAGCACTTTCCTGAGTGCCAGTGATGGCTAGAACACCAGGTGGTGGAGCTGAAAGAGGACCAGAACCAAGATGCTACTGCAGAATACATTGATAACAAGGACCCACTGTGAGCCCAACTGGACGAGTTACTTATGTGCGTGGAGTGCTTACTGATGTGGTTTTCCTTTCTTTTTCTTCTAGCGCCCAGTGAGCCTTTACTGTGCAAATTCGCTGATGGAGGACAGAAGAAGAGACAGAATCAGAGCAAGTACACCCAGAATGGGAGGCCATGGCCCAGAGAAGGAGAGGTGAGTCCTGAGACCGACTCAGAAACTGGGCAGCAGTCCTCCCTCGGGAAGATGCCAAAGCAAGCAGACATAGGGTGCTGTGAATAGAAAGAAGCACCTGTTCAGGGAGATGGGTGTCATGTATGCCATGTGTGCATACGATTCTTTAAGTGTGGTTTGAGGAGGACGGCTGATGTCCTGCTTTGTCACTCTCTATCTTATTCCCTTGAGGCAGGGTCTCTCACAGACCCAAAGCCAGCTGTCAGCCTGCAGTTCCTAGAAGTCCTCTTGTGTCTACACCTCCACCCCTGAGTGTGGGAATTACCAGCATATGTGGCTATGACCAGCATTTTACATGAGCGCTGTGGGTTCAAGCTCAGGTCCTCATGGTTATACAGCAAGCACTCTTGCCCACTGAGCCCTCTCCCTAACCAGGGGCTTCATTTTAGCCATCCCTGTCTCCTCCAATACTAACCGACAGTGAGCTGCACCTATACACCTGCTAGCCTTTGGGAGTCGGCCCTCTTGCTTGTTTATTTTTCTAAAATCACAAGGAAAAGGCTCCTGGGCTTTTGTAGAGTTTTTCATTCTTGAGAAAAATGGGATAAAATAGTTTGACCGAATAAATGACATTTTGTGCCAAAGCCTTAATTTCAGTGGTAGGGGGAGGCTAGGATTTATATTCCAAGCACATGATTTATCCATTTGTCATTTAAGAGGCATCATAATTATGTGCTGTCCTATACTCTGAACCCCAAGAGACCTGTTCTAAGAAAGGAAGGAAGCTGGGAGATTTCTCAGCAAATGATTTTTGCCATTTTTCGTTTTCTAAGGCTGTTTTGAGTGTGTCTATACGGGTCTATAAACTACCTCTTCAATTGCATAGCTGTAGTCAAGTACTATAGAATGTATATCATTATAGTAAGAAGTAAATAAAATAATCATTGAGTATCAGGAGCCAATGGGAAGGTGCAAGAGTGTTCATTTTCTCCGGGTTAGAAAGGAAGCTGAGATTGTGTTTTAATGAGGTTGTGTGGGTTGGCCAATGAGTCCCAGGCATAGTTTAATGCATCAGCAGGCAATCTGACAGCACCCGCATCGTTACATTTGGCCCGTACAAAGCATCTGTAGTCTAAAAAGACTCATTTGACCTTAAAATGTGATTAGGTAAAATGCTTGCTAATTAGGGCTATCTTTGCACCAACCACATACTATAACCCCCAACTCCATGATTCTATAAGAAAACTTGGCTCTATAACAAACTTCATTTCCTGCAGAAAGTATCGGTAATACTTTCTTCAGGCTACAAGGGGTAGTTATAGGTAGCTCACATCTTTTGGTATCAGCGCAAGAACAACAAAAACAAAGCCAACACATACATTTCTCACCACAGAAAGAAATAGAAGTTGTCAATTCTGGAGCCAAATGTAAGTGAATGCGGCCTGGAAACACGGATTCTAATTACCTCACTGCCCATGCCCCAGTGGAGCAACAGCTTCCTAGGGCTTTAATCACCAAACAATTGAAGATGTAAATCCTGGTGCTTTTCAATTACTCTGTAGGGAACATAATTAGGTCTTTCCTACATCTGAGATGCTATCTCATGGCATTCTTGAATATAGAGGCTCTGTTTATACATTCCAGAATGATTTTGCCTGAATGAGGGGCTAAAAAAAATCCAAGATAGCTTGACCTTTGGCCTACCATATTGCATCTCTAAATCTATAGAAGTTCTGGCTTTTGCATCATGGTTGTCTGTAAATTACAAAGACGACCACAGGCACAGTGAGGAGGAGACTGGACATGCTCTGCCACAGTTTGGCCACCCTGCAAATAAGATTATTTCTCTGTATTGATTTCGGTTCCCCAATTTCTTTTGCTTTGTACTCTTTTCATTTCTATTTGTTCAGTTTCAAGACTGCGAGTTGTAGCTTTCTTCCAAGCCTTGTCTATTGTGGGATGCGTTGGTTCGGTCTCATGTCGCTGTAACAACACGCTTGGCAAAAGATACTTAAAAGAGAAAAGCTTGAATCTGGTCACATTTCAAGAATACAGTCCATCGTAGTGGGGAGGGAAGGCATGGCAGCAGGATCATGAGGCAGCTGCTCACATCGTGTCTGCGGTCTGGAAATGGAGATGAGAGATGAAGGCTGGTGCTCAGCTCACTTTTATGATAGGTCTGCCTGCCTCAATTAGCCCAGTGGAGACCCTCCCTCACAGCTGTGCCCAGAGAGGTGTCTCCTAAGCTACTCTAGAACCTGTCAGGATGCCATCACTGTCAAGCGCTAGGCTTGATTTCCTCTTCATTGACACCCACATTAAAGCTGCTATCCCAGATTTTTAAGAGGATCCTTTATGTATTTATTTTTGCTGTTAATTTGTCATCATCAATAAAATAACGATATACTACTGTTCAATCACTGCCGAGATGACGCTGCTTCAGGCTGGTACCCACCTGTGATTATCATAGTTCAGAAGCTGATGAGGAGGGTCGTGCGATTAGGCTACATCCTGTCTCAAATCTAACAAAAGCCAAGTCAGATGTGATCACCCTTCTAGAAGTAGCAGAAGACAGGAGAGTATAGCAGAAGGATTCTTGCTAATGATTATCTGACCCAAACTGAGTGCCTTGAACTTTGGCCACTACTAGTCTATAATATTTCATTCCGCATAAGCATATTTCCAGATTTATCATTCCAAGTAAGAATATTGCTTTAAATCGCTCAGGATTAAAGAATGAACGAAAGCAGGGGAAGGACACGGTAATTGTGAGTCCATGCTGGTGTCCTAGCAGGGGAAGGGACATTCTAAAACACAGATGGCTCTCCCAAGTCCTCTCTCCCTTTGGTTGTCAGATTACATTGCTTCTAATTTGAACAATTAGAGTAGGAGGCCAAGGTTGACCACCCAAAGCTCACAGCCAAAGGCATATGCTTTGTTCCCCATCAGAAGGAGTAGACCTGTGGCAGATGGAGCTTTTCTGGGCCCAGAGTCCTTGAGAATTTAAAGCCAGCAACTAATAACCTCTAGGCATCTTTCTTGTTCATAAATGTGAAATCTTTCTATTTCATAAATACATTTAAAAATATGTTATGTATATTCATTTGCATAGTACTGTGCTACAGATGGACATTTTCAATTAAGTATATGTTCTACTTAATTGCCCCATCCATACCCCCTTTCCCTCACCATCACCTACCTACAAATGGGACTTCTTAAAATGGAATGCCTAGAGCCAGAGAGATGACCCAATGGATAAAGTATTCACCATGTGTCGGCATCAGGACCAGAGTTCGGATCCCTCGCACACACCTATAAGGTGGGTAGATGTGGTGTTACCTATAACCCCAGTGCTGGAGAGGGAGAAAATGAAGGGAGTCTGGCTTAGCCAGAGTAACAGAAGCATCAAATCCCAGGCTCAGTGTGAGATCCTGCCTCAGTAAATAAAAGAAGAAAGCTATCAAGGAACTCACCAGAAATCCACCTGTGGCCTCTCTGTGCACATATATGTACCCACACACATGAAAATATATACATGCATACAACACACACACAGATGCACATATGCAAAGATGGAATGCAATTCCTATTTTCCTAAGGCATGGACTTTGGAAAAGGAAGCAAATAACAGCAACAACAAAATTCATAAGCCTGTATCTGTAACAGAGAACAGGAATAATCCAGTTAAGTTAAAGTCCAGGAAAAGAGCATTAACGCTCACAACTAAATCTACATATCTTCTGGTCTTTGCATCATGGTTCTCTGTAAATTACAAAGACGACCACAGGCGCTGTGAGAAGGAAACTGGACATGCTCTGCCGCAGTCTGGCCACCCTGCAAATAAGATTATTTCTCTGTATTGATTTCGGTTCCCCAATTTCTTTTGAAATGTAGGAAAACTAAGGGGCTGGTAACAACAGAGAAAAAAAAAAGCCCATTTCTCCCCACTCTTGAAAGTTAAGAAAAACTGATAAAGCGAAAAGAATTTCTGCTTGATATTGCAAGCATTCTGGAATTAAGCAAAACACAGAAACTGATAGGCTAATTAAAACTTCATAATTTCAAGCCTTTTTCTTTGGGGCAACATTGGATAGTTAATTAGCACACACTGGTGAAACGCATTTATTTATGAAACTGTAAGACTCGGAACTTTGCACATAGAAAAGGCCACGCATAAGCAAGACTTTCAAATATATGCTAGTGGCCATGATTTTACTTAAATGAAAAGCACAGGGGCATTTTAAGTTATTATCAGATCTTGCACGAGATGCCTAGCATGCTAAATGGTTAAGAGATTGGGGCACTTCAGCACATCATTGATCTGCAGTTCTTTCTTTGTGTTATTTTAAGTTTTATTTACTTTTTTCATACAATGTATTTTGAGCATGTTTTCATCTCCCCCAATCCCTCCCAGATCATCCCCACCTCCCTCCCTACCCAACTTCATGTAAGCTTTATGCTTTCATAAACCTTGTTAACGTTTAGCTCAGCAGATGTCAGCTAGATTTGTAAGTCTGCTTCAACATCCAAACTGCAACTACACTCTTACTACTTTGTCTTAAATTTATGGAGAAAATTTGATTTATCTAAAGGACGTCCTGAAGCCCTAGCAGAGCAGGATGTACTGTATTTGAGTAGCTTGCAGCTGGCCCTGGACTGACATCCAAACTCCTACAGTCAAGAAAGACTATGGAGCCCCTTTAATAATCAAAATGAAACATACTTCTTGGTAAATGATCACAGCTGCTTCTCTTTTGGTGAAAATCACTTCCTGGCCAGTTCAAGAGCTTCCTCCACAAACCTAACACAACCAGGAGAGAACTGGGTGATGGTACTCATGCTAGGAGCTTCCCAGGACCCGCCTCTGGTGTTTATGTTCTGATGGGCCAGTGTTTATGATATATTTGTGCAAGCATGTTTTTATGTCATTGTTAGTTAAAGGATATTCTCCCTTTATCACTGCTGTGAGTTGAGTATCCCTATCCCTAGGGCATGCGCTGCCCAGAGTAGAGGCCATATTCTCATGGCTAGCTGCAGGGAGAACACTGCTCACCTTAATCTGGATGGTGCGCCTCCAGTGGTCTGGAACCAGGCGTGCTTCAGATTAGTTCAAAAGATGTCAGGAACATGAGGGCACATCCTACTGCTTACTCCCATGTTACAAAACAATTCACTTCTAGTGACTGCTGAGGCCAGGTTGGAAACTGGATTCTATCCCAACTAGGAAGAATGGCTGACTAGAAAGAAAAGAAGTAGATGACAAGATCAAATCCCACTTGATGGCCACCCTAGTACTTCAGTGAAGATCATTACACACTGAAATATTGACTGCTGCAACCACTGCCTCATCACATGGGCACACACAGAGAGATACTTGTGAAATACATGTATTCACAGCATGGATTCAATTCTTTTGTAGAGATAATTAGACCAAATAAAAAAGATGGGTAAGTTTCCACTACTCTGTGAGAGACACTCAGGTTTTAAAAGTTCTCTATGTTTTATTGCTATGAATGACTTTTGGGTGTGTGTATTTATATTTAAATATAAATAAATGCTTATTTAAATTAAAAATGATACCCTCTCACTAAATATTTACACTTAACTTTGATATTAAATAGTCCAGATAACATTCATTACTATTAACATTATTTCTTACTGACTCAAAATATTAATATTGTATAAGGTATTCCTAAGCTTGAGGTTAATGGAAGCAGCAAATACCCTCGGTAATGATCCTATTGAAGTTTACTTCCAAAAAAAATCACATTTTGATCACAGACACAAATAAGAGACATGATAGCTATATAAGAAGGCATGTACTCAGAAGTTCAGCGAAAAAAAAAGTCAAGTTTTTATTACAAAGGAAAATCAATAAAATGGTATTTCTTGTCTTTCTCATATCCATAATTCTCTGACAGAGTCAATTTAAAAGCAATCAACAAAGGAAGACAATATTTTCCCTCTAGTTGATGCTCAGAAGACACTGTTTCTCATTATGGCAATACTTAGAGAAATGATCTTCAGAGTTTGGATACAAAAGTGAGCTGATGGTATTAATTCTGTTAATAATCAACTCTGTGACTCCTGGAATAATGGCATTATATTGAATAGAAAATCAAATTAAGTTTTGGGGAGATTCAGTGTAGTAATATTAAAGTTTAGAATCCCTAAATTATCTCCACTTAAAGAATAAGTTTTCAGTAAAACTGGCTGTGTTTTTTTCTTCTATTTTTGGTGTTATAATATAATTACATCATTTTCCTCTTCTTTTTCGTCCCTCAAAACTATCGCATGCTCCCCTGCTTGTCCCCTTTAAATTCATGCCATCTATTTTCATTAATTTTATTGCATATATATATATATACATACATACACACACACACATATATATATATCATTCCTAACTATAACCAGCTCAGTCTGTATGTATAATGTTACTGATTTTACGTATGTTTTCAGAGCTGACCAGACCATTTGGTACTGGATAACCAACTGGTGTGTTCTTGGGAAGTCATCTACCACTCTGAGCATTCCTTAGTTGCCTGTGTTATTTGTATAGGGGTGGACCCTGCCCCCTGACCTTTACCCCCATTCCTGTCCACATTAGCATGTCTGTTGTTGTCCTTATTGAGCTCCTATTTAGGCAGTCTTGTTGGTAAGACTCTATGGGTGCAGCTTCTGGCATGCCTAGGTGACAGACAGATGCCAGAGCCAACTCCCCAGTCCTCTGGCTCTCATACTCTCTGTTCCACTGTGACTTCTGAGCCTTCAGCACATGAATTGCCCTGTAGATGTATCTATTGGGACTGGGCTCCACAACTCTGCACTTTGACTGGTTATAATTTTCTGTAATTGTCTCTGTCTCTTGTAATGAGAGGTTTCCTTGATGAGAAGTGAGAACTATACCTATCTATGGATAGATATAAGGACAGTTATTCCAAATGTATTAGGATTGTATTCATTTAGTAAAGTGGTGGTTTGAAGTTCTTCTCCAGGACCAATGACTTTACTGTGTAGTTGGTTAGGTTTCAAGCACTAGGCACAGTTTCCTTCTTCTTGAGCAGGTCTTAAGTCCAGTTAAGGAGCTGTTGGTACTGTGCTACCTCTGCACACTTAGGGCTATCATACCCCACTGGTCTTTGCTGTGGTTCATAGGACTGTTGGCTGCCCCTTCCTTTGGAAGCCTGCAAAGCACAATCCACTAGCATGAGAGCTCATCCTCAGGAAGGAGGCTTGCAAGTCAGTTGCAGCTCAGGGTCCTCTGGACCCTGTATCTGAAGTGCGTGCTGTCTTCAGCAAGAGGGATTTACCTTCCATCTCTTGGGGGCAACTAAAGGTAATAGTGATACCCTGTAATGTTTAGGAGTCTTTCAACAACCCTGCCCAAAAACTCAAAAGAAGGCTTCTCATGCCTGCTGTTGGAGTTTTTGTTAGGTGGTCTATGACTCTAAGAGGGAGCATTGACAGCCCAGATAAGAAAATTGCATTTGAACTACATATGTATATTGATGCACAGACTTGAATGTATTGTAGGTTTTTATGTTTTAGGTATTTCGCCAATAGTATGACTTTTCAGACATCCTTCCATGAAAATATTTAAGTTCCATGCATTTTTACTAGCCCAAGATTTAGGCCTATGAATACAATGATTATATATGAGTAACCTTAGCTGCATATCTTAGTTTTACACACACACACACACACACACACACACACACACACGCAGCTTGCGGTTTTCAATTCATCATTGTCAGCTTTAAGCAAAGTGGTTTGTTATGATCAGGAACCCTATATTATGTTATTTGGTTTTGGTGATGCTTGAGAATGCCCTTGGTGCTGCAAGTGCTGTTACTCAGTTTATTCAAAGCGAGTATTAACAAGATTTCTCTTCCTTCCCAGTACGTGGAGGAAGATCTCCACAGGCTGTGTAGTGATGTGCATACTATTTTAGAATATAAGGCCAGGACAATTTTGATGAACTTAATTCCAAACACCCAGTCTGAAGACACTGAGTCATCACTCACTCTAAATCCATTTATAATTGAGAAAAAAGATATTCTTTTATATTTCACTGAAGGTCAGTAGCCATACCAATCACACAAGGCTACATCATATATTCAAATTTATAATGACTGATTGTAGTTTGGCTGGTTTGTTTGTTTCTGTTTGGAACAAAGGTGAATTCAGGCAAATCATGGTGATCATTTCAGCCCCATCTTTGGCACTGTCTTCCTCTGTCGTTATTCATCTGCTCAGTAGGTGCTACTTCACCACACAGATGCAAGACACAGACCCATGACTGTGTTAGTGTATATAGTCATAGCGAGAAACCATTCCAATGGTGTCTTCATACGTTTTCAGTAGGACATCTTTGCATAAAAATGTCCTTTTAAAAGAAGGCCAGGCCTTGTGGTACAGCCTCATCATCAAAGTGGCTGCAAGTACATGAGCACCAAGCCCAAGGGAAGTTTCCAAGTGAGACCCTGCCTCAGAATAAAGTGTAGAATTGGGCTGGGGATGCAGATGAGTGATGGAGCACTGGCCTAGAAGGTACCAAACACCAGGCTCCATCCTCGGCTACAAGTCAACACAGGAGTCGCTTCAAAGAGCACTTGCTCTGTGTGTCTCTGTGCATTAGGGGTGTGTGTGTGTGTGTGTGTGTGTGTGCATGCAAGCTTGAATGCAATGCAGGAACCCACAGAGGCTATGAGAAGGGGTAAAATCCCTTGGAGCTGGAGTAATTGTGAGCTACCAAGCTACCAAACATGAGTACTAAAAGCAAAGCCTGGTTCTGTGGAAGTGTAGCGAGAGTATTTAGTCTCAGATAAACAGTAACTCAAGGTCAGCCCAATATACATGAGACTGTCTCTGAAAGAAAAATAGAACACAATGCATACAAATTGATTTACATTAAAAATAAATCAACAAAGTGTCTAGAATTAGGCTCAGATCTATAAAACTGAGATCAAAGTAAGAAAACAAAGACCCAAACAGTCATAAAAACAGCCAGAGCAGCAGACACAAGTCATTGTCCGCAGCTGTATTGTTCCTAAATATTAACCATTTGTTTAGCAGAGCACATCATGAAGACATTGATTCATACTCATGTGCAAACCACAATCTTTCCCACAGCTGGAAAGCTCCCTCCTACAGCTCCACATTGTCCTAGTTAGTAGAGGCCTATCTGGCCCAAGTGCTGAGGCCCCCACAGGGAACAGAGTTTGGAAACATCCTGAGCTCTCTGTGTGACTACTCTGTGAAACCTTCATCCTTCTCTGAGGTGGGTGGAGTAATAGCCCTTGCAAATGTTACAGACTGAAGAATATTGCCCTCTGTGTGCTTTCTTCATAATTTTCCTGGCATTTTTAGGTAAGCAAGATAGGTTCTAGAGTTTAAATCTTAAGTTTGGAGCTGAGACAGAGCTACTGGCCTGCTCTCTGAGTCCATCAGCACCATGATTCTCTCCCATTGGATTGTGTGTGTGTGTGTGTGTGTGTGTGTGTGTGTGTGTGTGTGTGCGTGTGTGCGCACGCATGTGCCTGGCTAGCTACAGTATCACACACTATGGCTGTGTTGTAGCTTTGTGATACCAACACATAGCCCAGGTCTGCTGAGAGCCAGCCAGTTCTACTCTATGCATACGTAAGCATGTGTGAGTATACATGAACACAGACAAAGGCACACACACACACAAAGAGACACACACACAAAAAATGCCTTTAAAATTAACATTTATTTTTTAAATGTTAGAAATAAAATCTGCTGCCAATATAATGCTGTTATAAACTCTTTACTTATGCTATTAAGCATATTAAAAACTAGAAACTAATACATTTTATGTTTGTACCACATTATGCTAAGGTTTTAGTAAGATTGCACTTCAAATCATAAATCATAACCTAACACTGAAATACTAGATGCTTGGAGGGGTTTTGGCCAATTATTTTCCTTTGAATGTCATATAATGATAAAAGTCATAGGCTGGCAGAAGGGAAGAGAACTCAGAGGAAAAAGATGAAAGAAAGAAAAATAAAACTAAACAATTGCTGCAAACCATAAAAAGACTGAGGACTGTTGAAAATGACAAATTGTACAACTCATATTTCAGAAGAGAATGGAAATGGATTGTTAACTGACTTATTCTGTATATAATAAGAAGGTAAGATTAATTTCCAAAGTCCTTCTGGGTTGTGTGAGGCGGCTCAGAAAGCACAAAGGCTGTCTTCCAAGCTGATGACTCGACTTAGATGCTCAGGACCCACTGGAGGGACAGAAGCAGGAAGATCAGAAGTTCAAAGTCATCCTTCGTGGTTCTCCTTCTTGGGGATCATTGCTGGCCTGTCAGTGAAGTGGGAGGAAGCCAAGCCTGGGAACAGACAGGGTTAGGATGACTTAGAGATAACCTTCCAGGATATGACTTCAGTGAATCAGCTCAACTTCATTCTATATAGGAAAATATAGGATTGGAAATCCTGGGTATAAATCCTAACTTGCATAAAACAGCATGCTCCCATCATAAGGCTTCTTTTGTGGCAGCAGGGTCATACAGCAAAGCTCCTAGTACAAGTCTTAGTTACAGCTTGGGGAAGGCTTCTAACAGGAAACTATGCCAAGGATCACACTAGAGATAAATCAGGCATCTAGGCTTAGAGACAGCTTTCAGATAAGGTCAGTCCTCTGGGCCTGGTGACATTCTCTAGATAAGGGCAGGTAGAGAGCAGGAAGTCTCCCTGGGGAGAGAGTTCCTCCTGTTGCTGATCTTTGAAGAGAGCTGCCCGGCCAGGACAGACTGCAACCTCTGACCATCAAGGCCACCCAACAGTCCTTGGCTATGTAACAAGTTCAAGACCAATCTGAGCTAAGTGAGAGTCTATCTCCAAAAGAGAGGAACAACAACAACAATACTACCCTAGGACTTGACAGAGGACTTAGCAGTTTGAGGGCTTGCTATTCTTGCAGAGGACTAGAGACTAGTTCCCAGCACCCATGTCAAGTGACTCACAGCTTCCTGTATCTCCAGCTCTTCTGACACCTCTTCTGGTCTCCATGAACACCTGTATTCATGTGCACATACTCACACATAGACATGCACACATACACGTGAATAAAAATCTTTAAAAATAACAAAACCCCACTGTCTTTAGCTCAAACATAAAACAAGGAGTACAAGTACAATTAAAAAATGAGAACCTCGTGACCAGATGCTAAGGGACCTTGACTCTGCGTGTTTGCTCTTAAGAGGACCCATATCTTTAGCCAGCTCGGTGTCTGTGATGCTTTAAAACACATAACTAATGAATGACAAGAACCTACTTGATCCTGATTTGTGACTTTGCTGTTGAACATAAACTAGCTAGCATGTTGGTTAAGGCTTTGACCCTCCCATTAACTTAGAACATAATGTCCCTATAAACACCAAGTTATGGTACAATGTGTCAACATTGCCATCATTTGAAACCCATTTTAAAGTTAAATATCAATCATCTCTGGTTTAAAGACAATGACAGATTTGCACTTCTTACCCAACAAGTTCAAGACTTCCTAAGGAGTATGAACTCAGCTTTAATTCTGCTACACTAATGTCATGAGTCTCAGGGTGACCAGTTAGCTCAAAATCAAAGACCACCAAACATGTGACTCAATGTCTTAATTAACACACCTTAGGAAAAAAATTATTTTTTTTTTTGAGACGAGATTTCTCTGTAGCTGTGGAGCCTGTCCTGGACCTAGTTCTTGTAGACCAGACTGGCCTCGAACTCACAGAGATCCGCCTGCCCCTGCCTCCCCAGTGCTGGGATTAAAGGTGTGTGCCACCACTTCCTGGCTTAGAAAAAATTCTTTAAAAGTGAATTGTTTCAACCATTTACAATATTCTCATCTGCACATGAGGAGAAAACTGCTGATTCATCCCACTGGAAAACGATTCAAGCCACACTGACCTGGAAAGTACTGATTTTCGACATCACATAGATGGTTCTAGATAGAATGGCAAGCGTGTCACCAACAAGCTCCTTGGGACCTGTAGGGAAAGAGGCTTAAACAGGGGACAGAATCTTTCTCTGGAGTCCGTGAAAACATTTGGATCTCTCTAATGACTGCCGGTGTGACCTATGGCTTCTGGTTTGAGATATCATCCTCAGGGAAGAACAGAAACTTCAACACAGAAGAACAAGGTTCAGCACAGAGCATCTCCCTGCCATCAGCTGGATGTGCCCTGGACGATGCTGTGGTCCTGAAGCTTTGCTCAGCCTCTTGTCGAACATTCTTCTCGCTGAACGTGAGAAGACTCTGACAGTGAGCCCAGGAAGGCACCGTTTGTGTTATTAACCAGATGCTCTGTAATTTACTTTGATTAAAAATACTTAAGCACTGTGTCCTCATGAACTGCTAGAAACAAACTCTTCCAGGAGAAACTGACTCTGTGATTCCAATGAGATCACCTGTTAAAGAATTTGCTGGAACACTTAGTAATACTGACTAGACTTGGGATATCTTAGACCATTTTTCCAGATGTAGAAGCGTTGTCTAAATCACCCCTAACTCCTTCACATCTATCACAAGGGTTTGTCATCACTACTCAAGAAGAAAAGAACTAAGATCTGTCTCCTGATCCTGCCAGGTTTTGCCAGGAGTCTTCTAACCCTTGAACTGAAGGCAAGTCTCTGCCTGTGTAACCAGGGAAGCAGCAGCTAGCTGTGAACTAATGTACTGCTTCGGTGAGTCGAGTCTGGTAGCTGGCCCTCCAGATGCAGCTCTGTCTACTGAATACGCTGCTTCTGAGCTTCAGGGAGCATGCTGAAGGGAAAGCCCTTCTCATTTTAAAAGCCTCAATAACTTGACTTCAGGACTAACATGTTTTTATTTTTACCAAGTACCCTTTCTGGAAGCTCTGAACCCAGTGTTGATATGTGATGATTAAAGATAGCAATTAAGAATTTTAAGTCCCCATGATATGGTAATTTTGCATCAAATACAATTGATATGTCCAGTCCCCTGCATAACCCATATTGTCAAGGGAAAACATGGGAAAAATATTAGGCTCTTGGGGAAGCATTAGGTGTGCCCAGCCTAGAAGTGACTTGAGACAAGGAATATTATAGCATGCCTCTCTAGGAAGAATGACTGAGGACTGATCTACATGTCCCCTGACTGAATCTAACAGGGAGGCCATGACAGATAAGTGCAGCATCCATCAACTGAGATATTTTTGGAATTGCTGGCATGTCCTGATAACCCTAGCTTGTCACAGGCCTTGTGATCACCCCCATCAATGGCTTAGCAGCTGTAGCTTCCAAGCTCCAGAGAGCATCAAACTAAAGCTAGGACCTAGAAGGGTCTGGCTTAGTCTCCCAGACACCTTTGTTTGGTTAGCATCTTAGGCTCAGCCATTGCAACCTCTGAATTCTGTATTTTCCATGCTTGAACACCATGTCACAGTTTTGACAGAATATTTGCTACATCATTGACTGCAAAGCACCATTGGTTAAAGATGAACTATTGTGTTATTTTAAATACCATTAAAAAGAGAAAACAGTGACTTGACAATCTATGAAATGCCAGCAATTATTAGGGGAAATCCTAATTTCACAGATATTAAGATATCAAAGAAACAAAACTGTGTCTATGAATCTGTGAAATTCAGACATTAAGACTGAAATTAAAAACAAACTCCCAGTGTTTGCTATTTCGCTCATTGTTGTGACTAAATTCCTGCCCAAAAGAAGTTTAGGGGAAGATGGGGTTATCGTAAATCACAACCTAAAGTGATACAGGCCAGGAGCTGGAGAGATGGGCTGGCGGCTAAGAGCACTGAGCGCTCTTGCAGAGAATCTGGGTTTGTATCTCCCTGTTCCAGAGGATATGATGTCTCTTTTGACCTCTGTGTGTACTGCATGTACAGGATACACTTATATCCATGGAACAGGCAAAACACTTGTGCATATATAATTAATAAATATGTTATATATAATATGTAATATATACAAATGTGTGTGTGTGTGTATGAATAAAGGAATACCCTTTTTCCTGTTTCTTATTTAACCACCAAGCTCTTCTTAGACAAGCTTAGGCCTTCTCAGCTTTCCAACCTGTGATCTCTTGACATCTGTTTTATCTTGTCCTTCGATGTTGCTATATAAAACAGACATCCTCTGGTAGGAACGTTTTTAGAAGAAGCCAAGAAGCAGAAAACTGGGAATGACATCACACCAAACCAACAGCTTGACAGCTCCTCTCGGTTTGATTCTATCCGCCGAAAAGAACTCATTTCTCTTAGCTCTCTGGCTGCCTTTACTGCTTTGAAAGTATTAACCCTGCAATCTCGCTTTCTCCCGATTCCTGACAGTTCTCTTGAAGCAGTCCAGGTGATGCTTAGCAGCGGGCCTTCCACGCTGTCTCTCTCCTCTTCCGGGTCCGCCAGAGCCAAAACCACAACTCAGCTCAGGCAGGCTGCTGGCTTCTGTAAGGTGCTGGAAAGAATGCACAATGGCAATCTTTGTCCTCCTGATCCCCGCTCTGCCACCACCCAAAAACTTTACAGTTCAGTGGAGCTGAGCCCACTTCAGATTCCTCAAAAGGAAGTTTTCTAATATCAGGTCTCCAAAGGATATATACTCAGGTTTCATTAGGAAGCCGACATTTAAGAGAGGTGCAAATCCAGAATTCCCTCCTATATTTAGGTGAGACACAAACCCAGAATCCCCTTGACATCTCTGCTTTGATCTCTAAATTCTTGGACATTTATTTTTCTAATCCACAGCACAGGGTTTTCTAAATGCACGGGGTACATGTAGGATATGTTTCTTAAGTTTAAATCGAGTCCCAGAAGCCTAGAAGTCCTCAGGACTGGTCCTGCATGACGCATGGGACACAGTGTGTGTCAAGATAAACCTGGGGAAGAAGAAGGCAAGAGTTCCACCAGCCATCTTCCTGGCTTTGGATCTCAGAGTCTCTCTTCTCAGTACATCAGTCTGGTGGTGATGGGATAATAGATTAGTATTTGTGAGTTATTGTTTTTAGAAAATTATA